>CATIWF010041967.1:0-32053 GCA_949630135.1 Balakata baccata
AACATAATTACACATGATAGGAATCTCGTTATCATGATCCCATCATGATTTCCTTCATGCTATGTTTCATATCATGGACTTTCATTAATCAGTTTAAGATCTATATCATTTCATATGCAAATGAATACCAAATTAATAAAATGCCTCTTATTAATTAAATAAACATGTATAATAAATGCTAAAGGTGATTGCCTTAAGAGCACTTCTCTAACAAGACCTACTTCCATCACCTTTAGGGACATATTGCTACTCACCGGTCTCCCAGTGCTAGGGGATGATGCTATTTGCTTAATTGATCCCCAAGACCTTGTTCTACCTTCCATTACAGCTAGCTCCACAACCTATACTTCTTATCTCTTCTTAATAAAGAAATGGTCTGATAAGAAAGATACCTCTACCACTACTCAGCACATAAAGTTCTTATGGACCCTCACTTGCAAATACATTTTTTTCCCTATTTCAAGGAAGCTGGCTATAGAGTTCTTGCCTCTAGCGAGGGCTATGGCCTCAGGCTGACCCTTTGCCTTAGGGGCCATATTGCTGGCATCTATCTACCACTCCCTAGGCAGGTATACCTCTGAAGAACCTTTGCAAAAGATAGGTGGTGGTCTATGGGTGGTACAACTCTGGTTGTCTACTTATTTCCTAGAGCTATATGATCGTGCATATACTTCTCCCTTTGGGTTTTGATACTGACAAGTCTCTCTTAGTATACAGCTACATAGGATCTCTTAAGCTTTTTCCTTGGCCTTAAGATTTGTTCTCTCCAGCAACTTTATTTGAAACCTGATGACATTGATGGTACCACTTGGGCAACCCGACTGTCCTCCCTAGAGCCATATGGAGAGGATCGTTGCCTTTATTAATGGCAAATCTTTGATATTTGGTGGCTATTTATCCTTTTCTCCTATATTGGGTACCTCTAATGATACCTTGTTGGCTTATTACCCCAACTTGTGGAGTCATCAACTCGGTTTCCAGCAGGTGGTTCCTACTCTTGCTCTACTGCCTTTCTAAGAGAAATCTAATGAGAAAAGCATTAGGACTTTATTGCTATACTACTGCACCCTTTCTCTAGACTTAGAGATGCTGCCTCTTGCATTCCCTACAACTTTTACTCCCTCGTGAACATCTTTCTTTGAGGACTTGGTCAGTGTTCGTGGACCTAAACTTTCTCCAGGTAATTTCTCTCCTTGCATATTTCCTTTGGGCTTTCTTGTGCATGACTTGTTTAATACATTTCTTTTTACAGGTCTGTCATCCCCGCTGGCCATTAAAGAAGGCCAGGACCACCTGCACCATAGTTAGTGCACTTCCACCCACCAAGCCTTCTAAGGCTATACTGAAGAAAGAAAATTTTTCTCCCATATGCTCCTCACACAGAATTGGGGATAGGAGTACTTTCACCAATATAAGCACTACAAGAAAAAGTAAGAATGGCAATGCCATGATTAGCGTCACTAAATTGAGATGCCATTACAATGCCCAGGGATGTAGAGGTGCCCACGAATCAGGATGGAAGAGTAGTGAAGTAGTAGTGATGTTTGGCGACAAAATGACACAAGTGTCGTAAACATTAGGGCCAAAAATTGGCAGAAAATTTAACGAAGCTGTTGCGACACTTTTTGTGTCTCTGATTAGCGATGCTGCCATCTTGCATCGTTATATTTGAAGTGATGCAATTGCATACTCATATATATTTTAGTGATGACTTTATGCCATCATTAAACGAGTAATAAAAGTCAACAAGACTGTTTCAATTAGCAATGCACATTCAGCATCATTTTGTGTCGCTGAGCATTTAGTAAAATAAAAAAATAGAAATTGCATATCTAAAACTACGTCGTTTGAAGAAATATATGGAATATTGTAAGGTAACCTAGCTATCTAAAACCTTCTCCATCTCTCTTTCTACCGTTGCATTGTTGCTCTCTTCTTTCTATTGTGGCTCTTGCAAAAACCCTAGTAGCAGCAATCGAGCTTGGTACATTAATGTACATTTCATTTCTTTGAAGATTTGTTGTTTTATCTCTATCTCCCCGTTCCCTCACTTTTCTTCACTCCCTCTCTTCTCCATTAAAGAAGGCTTATTTCCTAAAATTTGTTTTTTTATTTCCTGAATCACAGAGCTTAGATATTCATCTCTTAAAGAATTGGTAATTATTGACCTTTTTTTTATAAATGGATTTTTTAGGGTTTTTAATTTTTCGGTCTTTCTTTTTGTTTGACATAAAATTTTTACTTTAGACGCTTTGTTTTGTCTATTCCTTTCATATTTTGTTTATTTGTATCGATTAAGTGTTTAAATTTCTCCCGATTGCTTGATTTTCAAATTTTAATTATAAATCTTCTTTAACATACGTTTTTGCTTATGCTAAGTCTCTTAATTGTATTATCTCAAGGGCTTTGGTGAAGATGGGCAATTAGGATTTGGTATGTAATAACATAGGAGAAAGCATGGGTTTGCTTTAGTTGCTAGAACTGTCCTTATTTGAAATTTTCTGGCTAAATTTTGAGTTGATATGATAACGCATTTCATGGAAATAGAAGGTGAAACTATATGATTTCTTGTTGATTCTTTTTTTTTTTTTTTTCTCTCTCCTGCTTTTATCATGATTTCTTTCCAAATTGTGATAGTATATTTTACTTTCTGAATATTTATTGCATATTTCAGATGAATTACACTGATAGTATCCAAATTATATAAATCGTAACAGTTCAGTACCTCAAAAATTATTTGTAATATACAATTACCTCAACTTTTATTTTATAGCTAAAATAATCTTTAAAAATATTGAATTGTTACAATTTACATAATTGAGATACTGTCGGTGCAATTCACCCTGCATATTTCCTAATGAGTCACTTCTTCTAGCTGCAACTTCTTGAAAAGTATATTGTGGGAAGATTTTATGTGCTGGTTTGTGTGGGAATATTATTATGAAAAGCATTTATGGCTTTAGGGTTGTTCTTTTGGAGCTACAGGCAGAAAAGTCATTGACCAGACAAAGGACTGTCATGAATGGAATTTTGTTGCTTGGGTAAGAATTTATGATCCATAACCTTGTGATTTAAATTAGTCTAAGGTGCCTTACATTCATAAAATAATTCTTGGATACATAATTAGGATTAATTGCTGAATTTATTATTATTTTTTTGCTTTGGTGTTGCTTGCTATATAGTTAATATAGAAAAACAAGGATCAATAGCTACAGTTTTGAGTTAGTTTGCTCATTTTTTTTATATGTATGTTTTGCCTTTGCCTCTTCAATTTGAATTTCAACATTGCTTTTGCTGCACATAATGACATTGTTATATTTTTAGAGTCTATTGGTTTTTAATCCTGAATCTCGATTTGCCTAGTAATGTTGGTTACAGCAACATGTTTGTCATTAGATAGCTTTCCTTAGAAATTTCACTAGGTCGTTGATTTTAGTTAACATGTGATTTATCCCTTTTCTTTGCTCTAACAGTGGCTTGAAATTAGAAAATTTAGTTCTTACTGTCACTATGACTTTCTTTAGCATATAGTTTACATACAGTAAAATTAATAATAATTAATTCTTATTGTTAATCTATTTCCAAAGTTTAAACAAATGCATAAAATAAAGGAGGCATTCAGTAAGGTTTATTTATTCTGTGAATGCTCCCTTGTCTTGTTATACATCTTTCATGTTTTCTTCATGATCCACAGTTACTTTCATCACTTCCTTTTTTAAGTCTGCTTATTGTTACCTTTTCATGCCAATCAGTTGCTTGATGTGAAGTAGTTAGAAGTCTAAGTCAAATCTAGAGAGCGATACAAGTCAGATTGTTTTTTGATCTTTGTATTGTGTCAAAATGATCAATAGAGGTCAGTTCGATACAAGTCAAATTGTTTGATTTTTCTGATTTTTTTTCCTTGTTAGTCTCGTTTTAGAGAAGATTTCAGCTTATGATAATGTTGTTGATGGGAAGTTGAAGGTGAGAGGGAAGGCCTTAACTTGAACGTGAAAGCTGGTGGGAAAAAGAAAAAGAAACTCAAGAAAGACCATAATGATCAAGTTTACCATGCTCGTGGATGATGAGCTTCCACCAAGTTTGACATCCTTCTTTTCTTCTCAGTTTTAACTTGTTTTCACTATTTAAATTTATTTATTCAATATGTTCTTTTCTTTATATCTTGTATAGAACATGAGCATAGATTGTGATTTGTGAATTTTATTCTTTATTTATCCAGTTTAAACTGAGGTGAATTTATGCTGCTAATGTAAAATTTTATGGTATCTATTTCCGTGTACCAAACCATTGAATAAATATTTTTACAGTTGTGATTCTATTTAGTTTGTAACTATAAAGCATTGGAGAAGCAATTACAGCTTTTCTAGTTTGGATGTCATGATTTGATGTCTCTTCTAACAATTACAAATAAATATGCCTTGATGTCTCTTAGTGTCATGATTTTATGCCTTTAACTGCAATTATGGCTGAATAATCTCAGTTATTTTGTATCTCTTGATGTCTCTTATTTACTCTTTCACCTAAGAATGCCTTGATAATATTGTTGGTAGGGAAGCTGCTCCATTTCAGAAGCTATAAAATTTTTAAAACATCATATATATATATATATATACACACACACACACACACACGGTGGATTGCCCTAGGTGTTGTATCTTCAATTGGTCTTGGACCTCTTGGAGAGTATATTTGTTAAGCTTTTAGTACATGTTGAGAGCTCTATGCGGGGAGAATAATTAAGTATTTAATTAGTTCAGTTTTGAAATCTAATTGCAACTTTTGGTTTTATTGCATAGCATAGTTGTTTCGATTAGCAGGTGCCTTCTTAATGCTCTTTATCTATGCCGCATTGGCTTTACGATCAGAGATTTGTTAAGCATTAACTTCGTTAGCTCATGTTTGAGGGCATAACTGAAAATTTGATTATTGGGATGAACTAATAGCTAAAAATTATCACTTGACTTTTATTAAGTCATGATTGAAACTTCTATTTCACATATAATTTATATTTTGAAGTTGACCTGTGTATTTAATTAATGTTTGCTTTCTTCATCATTTAAAGTAAAAAATCAATGGTTTGACTTGGGACACTTAATCACCCAAAAAAACTAATATTAAAGTAAAAGAAAAAAATTTCAATGCTTGTTGAGATACATGGTTTTGAATTCTTAGGTCACTAATGCTTATTGAGATATCAGCTTTAATATATGAACTTGTTATCAATGTCAGGCAATAAATCTGGTTTAATTTCATTGAGTTGATAATTGAGGTATGAAATCTAGGAATTTTAACAATGCCTTATTCAATAATATACTTGTCATATTGCTTTTCATTATGCTATTGATTACTTTGTGTTAGTTTTTATCTTATAAGAGCAAATGGAGTGGACATATTTTATGATCAACTAATTTAAATTTGCTATTCATTATGCAATTGCTTACTGTGTCAGTTTGATTTTTCAACTGATGTATGCATCAATGTGTTTCAGGGTATTTGGCAGTTTGGGACTAATTTATCAATACTAAAATAACTTTTTCCAAGAAAAACACGGTATCAAATGAAGTTGAAATATAAGAAGGAAGAGAGACATCATCTTAAAGGCTTTTAAAGCTCTTAGCAGTTTGTGGTAAAGGTGACATGATAGACTTATTTATCATGTATATATGATCATTATTATACTTTTAAAGATGTTTTGGATCATAAAAATAGATACTAGTACAAAATTTTTACCAAGTTATTGGGATTTTGTTATTGTATTTACTTTTTAGATTGGAATGAATGTTGAATGGTGTGAATATTAATAATTATATGATATAAAGATGTTTTATAAGCATGTTTTTTTCCTTTTTTCTTTTTTTTTTTAAATATCAAAGTGCATGGCATCAGTAAACAATAATTGATTTTAAATAAAAAATAAATTAGAACTTAGCAATGTAAATGGGTTGTCAGTAAATTAAAATAAATAGCGATGCCAATATGTTGTCACTAAGTGCGTTGCTCTTGCTATTGCCCAAATATTATTGTCGCCTCTTTTTGCAACTCTTTTTTGCAAATGTTGAGATGCCTTTGCGGTGTCATTGATTGGTGTCGCTAATCTGTGATGCCACTTAATTGGCATCGCTAAAAATGGCTTCGTGACAGCGATTTTTGAGACAATATGATGGCGTCACTAAGTTATTTTAGTGATGCCATTTTGGTATTGCTAAATCTTAAAATTCTTGTAGTGCAGGAATAACCCCATTGAAGTGGTAGATGCATTTGAGGAAGCTGAAGAGTCTGAAGAGAGCAAATCCACTAGTAAGACAGGGAGTGAGGAGGAAGCTAACAGCGGCACCATCCACAACCCCAGCTCTGATGATAAAGAAGTTGTAACTGCTTCAGATGTAGGAGAAAAGGAGAAGGACACTAAGGAGCACAATGCTTCCATTGGCAATCATGGCCGTGATTCGGCCTAGCCTTCTACTCCATCAGCATCTCCTCCCAAGCATAGCTCTCCATAGGTATCACTTTATATCATCCTTCCATTTTACCATTGCATGTAGACCTTGTCAAAACCTTGTATATGTTATTGTTTGCAGGCCTCTCCTAAGAGCACCTTCTTTATAGAAGAAGAATTAGAGGAGACTTGAAGATTTCTCCTTTTTGAAGCAGGCCATGTCATCCAAAGATACCTTTCAAGTCCCTCCTCCTTTAGTGGTCGAAATCTCTATAACTAAGTCCATTATCACCCTCAAGTTTGAACATCTTTTCCTCGAGTGCTTCTCAGAGGGATAATTTTAGTGTAACCTTGGCCATATTGAAATCTGCTAAGGCTCACACTTCCTTTGGCTCAGATTTCATTACTGATGTCTACTTCAAGATATCTTATGTTTTCAGCTCTATCGAACAGACCACGATTATTTATGTAGATCTAACTTCCAAGCTAGACTCACTTTAAAGCCAAAGATTAGAATTACAGGAATCATTAGCTTTGAAAGAGAGCTATGTCAAGAAGCTCAAGGAGTTGGGGTAATGCCTATGATACCAAGAAAGAGAAAATCCAAGCTTTATTGGCACATGTAAAGGAAGAGAAGTCTACCATGCAACAATTGGCCTAATAAGGAGAGGACGTTAAGGCTCAGTATTCCTCCATCCAAAAGAAGGTAATTTCCTTGAAGACCTCTTTAGGATCTCATCGTCAGGAGGCCCAGGAGTGGACTTCCCAGCTCAGGCAATATGAGGCCACTCGCTAGAGCATTCATGACTATTAGATGGAGCTCATATCTTATGATTTCTCTAATCTTTAGACACTTTATTACTCTTGTAACACATATTAACTTCCAAAATGCTTACTTAAACACTTTATTTCTTTGCTTATATTTTGCACCTCTTTTCTTCCTTTGATTACTGCTTAATGCCAATGATGAGCTTTGTTTGCCTTGAGGTTGGTTTGCTTCTTTGAGTATAATTTTAACTGTGGCTCAATAGGAGTGAACCTTTATGTGAAATGTTTTGTGTTTGATATGATAATGAAAACACATAACACTTGTACATATAGAAACTACAACCATACATTTGCACTGATGATAAGATAGCAAATGAGCCAACATATTGATACTAATTGATTATGTACAGATGGATTCACTAAACATTCACGCATATGCACTACAACCATTCATTTGCATTTTGGTGATCAAGGTGACACTAGGCCAACCTCTAGGTATACTATGTGCTAGATCTTTACAAGATATCTATGAATTAGATCAAAAGAAAAGTGGCCCTAAGACCTATTTTGTTGATTGAATTTTATAGTTACAAGTCATCTAGACTATTTTATTGATATAGTGGCCTTTAGGCCTACTAGTAAAAATCTATACAGCTCATTCTATTTTTCTGACCCTAGAGAGTCACTAGGAAAGCCATTTGAGTCGCCTATTCTCTATTTCCTAAGCTATTGTTAAGTCCATCTCCCACATAGTTGGAAAAATATCTCTTTAGGTACTTGTTGTTGATATATCTCTTGTGAGGTTCTTCCTGTAGACTAGATAGCCAGTAGGCATTCCCAGGAAGAACTTGATGAACCTTGAATGACACTTCCCAATTAGATAACCATTTGCAAATTCTGTCTTTAGCACCAACAGGTAAAATCACCTTCTATACTAGATCTCTAACTTCAAACTTTTTTCTTTTGACTACCCTATTGTAAGCTTTAGAAATTCTCTTCTTTTGCACTTGTATGTTGTTGTATGCCTGTAATCTTCCTTCATTAGCAAGCTTTAATTTCATCATCATGAGAGTAGTGTATTCATTTGGCATTATCTTCAGTGGAACTACCCCTACCCATTTAGTGAAGTAGTCTGTAACTACTAGGATGAAATTGTGGCCTTTAGATGATACTAGATGAATTTTTCCTGTCAAATCCATGGCCCACTCTCAAAATGGTCATAGTTTCACAATAAAACGTAGCTCTGCAACTGGAATCCTCTGAATACTCCCATACTTCTAACATTGTTGGCAATCCTTAGAGTAGGTAATGCAGTCTTTAAGGATGGTCGGCCAATAATAGCCGTGTCTCCTAATCAACCACCTCATTTTAACTCCTGCTTGGTGAGCCCTACAAACTCCCTCATGCACTTGCTTCATGACTTCCATAGCATCAGGGAAGGATAAGCACCTTAATAGTACATCATCGAACTGTTTCCTATATAAATCATTCCCTACTAGAACAAAGTTTTGTGCTTACACTTTAGTTCTATAAGGAACATTGTTACTAGGATTCTCTAGGTACTTTTTAATCTCTACTCTCTAGTCACCGACAACATTGATGTTAGTGCTAAATACTTCCAAGTTAATCCTCTCTCTGCTATTAAAGGATTTAATCTTTTCTCCATGATAATGAATTTGTGCTTTAGTTCTTTCCCCATCTTTATACCTGAAGCAATCTAAGTCAATTCATTCACTCCCTTGTTCAAGTCCCTAGGTACATATTCAAATTCAATAGACTAAAAAGAATCAACCAATTGGATAGCAATAGCAAAATAAGGAATTAACATGAAACTATTGCATTTATACTCCTCTATCATCTGCTTGAGGACTGATTAAGAATCCCCAATGACTTTCACATTTTTTGTCTCGAGCTCTAGCAAAATCTCCAGTTCAATGATTAAGGCCTTATACTTCACTTGATTATTTGTGCATTTAAAAGCCAAGCTGAATGAAAGAGTGGTCTTAGCTCCACTGATAGATGTGATTACTATTCCCACTCCAGTTGATTCATCTATACTGGAACCATCAAATTTTAACACATAAGGCTGGGTTTCCATCACAAAGATCTCCAATGATGGTTCCTTTCCTATTTGAACTTCCAGAGAAGGATGATCCGTTAGAAAGTCCGCTACAGCTTCCCCTTTCATAGATTTTTTAGGAAAATAGATTAGTGAGAATTCATATAGGGCTAGAGACCACTTACAAATCCTTAATGTGATCAATGGCTTGTTTATTATGTACTTTATTAAGTCTGTTTGTGAAACTACATACATCCTTAATTTGATAAGGTAGTATCTCAACTTGGTGCAAGAAAAATATAGAGCTAAATAGAGCTTTTCAATTGGAGAGTAATTGGTTTCTGGTGAATTTAGTACTCTGCTCAGATAGTAAATAGTCTGCTCTTATCCCTTGTTGTTGTTTTGAGTTAACAAATAACCTATGGACTCATTGGTGGTTGATAGGTATAACTTAAATGGATGGCTAAGTATGGGTGATATGAGAACTAGAGGACTAGAGAGATATTCTTTTATTATGTCAAAGGCGGCCTGGTGCTGACCTTCCCACTTGAATTCCTCCTCACCTTTTAGTTTCATCAAATCTGAAAATTCTTTAGTTTTCCCTGCCAAATTAGATATAAACCTTTTCAAGTAATTTACCTAGCCTGATAACCTTTGAAGTTCTTTCTTATTTTGTGGTGGCGTAGCTACCATAATAGCCTTGGACTTGTTCTAGTCAATTTCAACCCCTTTATGATGTACAAAAGACCCAAAAAGTTTCCTAGCCATACTCCACATGCACATTTTAGGGGATTCAGCTCCAACTAATGCTGCCTCATTCTCTAGAAGCTCTTCCTTAAATGTTTAGCATGTTTATGGGCCAACTTTGACTTCATCACTATATCATCGATGTAAATCTCCATATGGTATCCCAACATATCATGGAAAGTTATATTCATGGCCCTTTGGTATGTGGCGCCAACATTCTTCCAAAAGGCTTAACCAGTCATTCAAAAGCCTCAATAGAACCAGGACATCTAAAAGCGGTCTTAGAAACATCTTCAGCTATCAGAATTTGATTATATGTAGAGAAGCCATCCATAAAGGATAACAACTCATTCCTCAACACAGAGTCAATTAGCATGTCCATAATAGGCATCACGTATATGTCCTTAAGAGTAGCCATATTCAAGTCCCTAAAATCCACATAAACACTCAACTTTCTATTCTTTTTAACAAGGACTACATTAGCAAGCCATTGTAATACCTTATTGGTCTAATGAATTTAGCCTTTAACAGCTTCTCAATTTCTTCCTTTACCTTCAGTTCCACCTCTTTAGACATTTGCCTTACAGGTTGCTAGGAAGGGCAGAATTTTGGCTTTATAGGCAGCCAATGCTTAACAAGGTTTCTGCTAAGTCCTGACATCTCCTCATAGTTCTAGGCAAAGTAATCTCTGTATTCTTGCAAAATTTCAATAATATCCTTTCTTAACCCTAAAGATAATAAAGAACTTCTGTAAGTGATTTTTGGCACTTGCTCAGTGCTGAGATTTACTTCTTCTAGTGGATCATGGACTTGTGGTCCATTATCCTCAAATTTTAATGGAGCAGGATCAAGTTCATAAATCTGAATCTCCTCTTGTTCTTCCTCAAAGATCACCTCAGCTCCATTGACTTCATAGAATTCATCATTGTCAATTCTATCCACTAGTTATTGCACTTGCATTTTAAACACAACGGCTGTAGCTGCTGCTAACTCTTTTGAATTGTACTCAATGTTTGATCTTCTCAATGATTGATTCTCCAATCAGGCTAAAAGGCACAATGGTGGTTTCTAGGAATTTGTCCGTCTTAACCCCTCTTTCCATGTATATGGTTCTTGGTGAGTCATTCTTCTTCTTACCCTTAAACTTAATTGGGCTATACTGGTCATCACAATATATGGCTTCAAAAGAACTTGATAAAGTAGTGAATGGTTGTTTGTCTGCCCACACAATCTCCATGTCATCTCCTCACCAGTGAATGCTAAAACTTCCACTTCAATATTAATAAGATCACGCATAGTCCTGCCTAGCATCCTTAGTGGCACCACATTAACATCTCACCCATTGTCTACTAATACTCTAGATACTGGCCTACCATTGAGATGGGCTCTCACATACATTAGCCTAATATGTTTGGTCATTTCCATATAGGGTTTCTTTAGGATCACCTTTTGAGGATTGCCACTGTGGATAATGACCTTTGTATCTCTTCTCTTTTCCTTTGGTGAGTTATGGCTCCTTGCTTCTTCCCTTTTGATGCTCTTCTCTTATTTTGATTTAAACACATCTGAAAGAGTTAGTGAAGTAACATTGTAATGAAGGGTTATAGGAACATTACCTACCAAGATGGTTTTCATCTCTAGTTCTGCCTCGTTTGAGCTCCCTACTGATTCCGTATCTTATGTGGATTTCCTCCAAAACTTGGTTGTTTCAACCTCTACTTTTAGTAAATCTGCTTCTTCAAGTTTTTCCACAGTAGGATCTATCTTTTCCTCGTGCTTTTCTTCAATAATGGCAATTTTTTCCCTTTTCTCGGCTGCTCTTTATCCCTATAGTCTTCTCTTCTGAGTTCTTGTTAGTGCCTTAGGGAACTTTCTATGTTGGACTTGGTGCCATTATTGACTAGCAGGTACTGGAGGTGGCACAATAAACCTTTTCTTGGTAAGCAATCTTGCTTCAGGAGTTGAATCTCTCATAGGGCTTTAGTACTTTTAAGGTACTTCTTGCCTTCTAGAACTTGGAATTGGAACAATTATATCTCTCTCTAGTGAGTAACTACTCCTCATAACATTTTTTCAAGAAATCGACTTTAGGTGGGCTTGATTCCTCCCTCTATGCCTTAGAGAGTATCTACTCCCCAGCTTATTTCTCTCAAGAGTCGGCCTTGAATAAGCATGATTCCTTTTTCTGTGCACCTGGTCCTTATATATCCCTGCATGAGAAGTTCTTTAGGTATCCATATCTTTTGAATTTTGGGATTAGGTACTAACCTTTCACTTTCCCTTCTTTTCTTAGTATCCAGAATGGACCTAAGATCATATATTGTTGTATTTATTGACGCCATAGGTGGGAATGTGTCTTTATCAATTACCATAGCTTCTTTCTTTTTAGGGAACTTAAGATTCCCTTTATTAATCATATCTTATATCACATTTCTAAAACTCCAAAAAAATTAGTATTATGGTTCCAAGAGTCGTGATACTTACATTTTAGTTCCTCCTTAGATGGCACTTGGTATTCTGGAGGAAAGCTGATGAATTTCTCTTTGATTGAGAAATCAAAGATCTCCTTGGTCTTAGAGACTTCAAATGTATATGGGGGCTGGTTATTTGAGACCTATTTCTTCTTCCACAGATCTGGAGTCTTCTTCACTATCATAGGACATATATAGAAACTAGTATTGATTAAGTCAGCAATAACAACTTCAGATATTACCTCCTGACAGTATGTACCTATAACCGCCTTCCTTCTGTGGTTTTCATCTCTAAGGAGCTCTTCATACTTAGAGATTTTGGCAGCCATCTCGTAGAAATCTCTAAACTCCATCCCCTAAAACTTCTTTCTCAGCTCTATATCAAGACCTCTTTAGGCCATTTTGACACTCTTTCTTAGGTAAGTGGATTTTGCATCTATTCCTCATTTTTTTGAATCTTGCAATGAAGAGATTGACATACTTTTTTCTCTTTTGTGTTACTCTAGAGAGCTATACAAACCTCTGGCTCTACTCTGTAGAATTGGGTATGAAATTATCTCTCAATTTCCTACCATGTTAGTATGGAATTCCCAAGGAGAGTAGAGTACCAAGTAAAAGTCGGGCCAATAAAAGAGTTAGGAAACAACTTGAGCTTATAGCATGAGAAATTCTCATAATTGGCTAACCCCCCATATTGAATAGTGAAACTGGCTGTGTTCTAATGTTGATTGTCCATCCTCTCCAGAGAAAAGTGTGAAGTTTAGTATTCTATATCCTCTTGGGTAGGGATTCTTCTGATCAATCATATCTGGATAAGGCTTATGGAATTCGGGGCGGCCTAATTGTCTGAGGCTAGGCCAATATAACCGTTTCCTTTACTGCCTATATGTCCATTGATGCTGGCGCTGGCAATGGTGTTGGTATTGGCACTAGTACTGGTGCTGGAGCATATACCTACATAAAAGGCAAATGAGATTATTGTTCCCTATTCATACCTGATCTATAGAGCACATGTGAGCTACCTCCAAGCCTTCAGCAAAAAGTAGTGGCTCTCCATAGACTCCAGGTTGATTGCAAGGATTAGTGTAGGCCAAGGACCTTTGGGCAGTGGCTCTAGTGCTAGTGCGGCCTTTGGTCCTAGGGCCTAGAGTCCTTTCTTCTCTAAGGTAAGGAGGAGTGTACCTTGCCTCAGTTTAAAATTGTGACCGGTGGAAGTCACCTGTTTCACGGTTGATCCCGAAGTGCTGCCCCTCGAGTTCATCAAATGGTTACCTAGGGACAAGGTCTTGCTTGGGTGCAACCATCTTTTGCTTTGGTTCTCCCATGATTCCAGTTGCTAATTTCTCCTAGGATGTGGACTGTTGAGTCAACTCCTCAACAATGGCTCTGATATGGTTCTTTGTTTGTTCAGTAATCTACTTCAAATAGTCAATTATACTAGTTTTGAACTTTTTAACCATTTCTTCTACCAGAAACCTGAGCACATCAGAAAAGTTAGAATTGTTAGTAGGTGAATTATTACCTAGTCCAGATAGACTCTTATTTCCTTACTCCTCTTCAGCATGCTAAGGAAGTGTGAGATTCTCGATTTGTTCCATAATGAGCAGAACTTTTCCTTCTTATTCTCCTGTTATAGCAATAGATCCTAAGTCTTGAGACTTTATAATTTTCTTGCTTCTAGTTTCAATAGGCATATAGTACTATCCAAACAAGTCCCACTAGAGGTGCCAAAAAAAATATTAGATGTTTCTGCTACAAAATGAAAATAAGTGTGATTGTGTCAGGAAATTTTAAGTATATTCCAAACTAAAATGAAAATTGCGCTTTGACTTCTAATCAAATGACTGTAAATTTCTAAGTTTTTTTTACAGTATGCTTAAATTTGATTAGTAGAGAATGAAAAAAATTGAGCAAACAATGTTCAACAATAATAAAATTTGAGCTGGTGATGAATAAAGAGCTAGAGAGAATAAATCTTGAATAAATGCAATTGTTAAAGAAAATGACTTTATTGAAGAAAATAGTGTAAGTTAACTACAATGAGCTGAATGAAGAGAACAAAAGCTAAAAAGACCGAAGCTAACACTAAAATGAGACTGAAACTAATTGAATTGCTGAAAATTGAGTTTGAATAATTATTATCTGTGTTGATTGTTTGTTGGTCTGTAGATTCTCTCCTTTTTTATAACCTTAGGACCCAAATAATCATTGCTCATGATCTCCACTCTCTGCACTTTTCTTCTAACACTCTATTTTCTCTAACTGTCTTAGTGTTGAAATATTATAGCCGTTACTCCCATATTTTTCTCTCAATTGTATCGCAATACTCCTATTCTATAGGGATATTATATTGATTGCTCATTATCCAATATTTAACTCTTCACATATGGACTCCAAATATTCATGTGCTTAGGCTTCTATTATCGTTTTAGGCTTTCCATTTTATTAGGCTACAAAAATACAGTGTAAACAAAAACTTAAAAAGAGCAATTGTTGAAGAAACCCATCAGAGAATCAAAAAACCAGAAACAAGAAACCAATATGAGAATAAAAAAAACCAGAAACTCATAGCTGAAAACTCCTATATGCAGACCCAAAACGCTGTTACAAGAAAATGCACAATAAAATAGGAGAATTGTTAATTCAATATTCAAAAACAGTAGAAAATGGAAAACTAATCTGAGGTCTATGTAACACACAGTTTTCTTAAGACAAATTTGCCTCATACACTGGTGTTTATGATAACCGGCGTTTGTCTCCTGGGATACAACAGATTCCAAGTAGTTGTTGAACACACAACACCTACTTATAACAAACTTTTAACTTGTCACACCCTCTATCACTTGAGAAGAAGAAGGAGAAGAAAGAAAAAAACACTTCAAGAACAATCAAAATATACTCTTGATCAACACTTCAAACTTCAAGCCTAAACCACCTATTTATACTAGATGGAGGAGACATGAGATTAATTATGATTAATTTCCTTTAAAGGTTGTCAATAATACATTTGTAACTCTCAAAATAATGGTGAAATTAATCTTTGAAATATCAGAAATTGACATTTCAAAATACATGAAGCTCAAAAGTCCATTTTGGAATAGAATCCACACCGGCGTGTGGATCTGCCTTGCTCACCCTGCAGACACAACGATACGAACGTGTCAGTGGCCTAGCCGTGTCGGGCATGGTAGACTGCCAACCGTGTGGATCAATACGGGAGTATTGCCAAATTTTCCAGAAATAAAAAATAATTTGTAAAAATTGGGCTTGTTCAGGATCACGAGATTTTGGGCCGACGTTCGTGTACGCAGGTTTCGCACCTACGCATTGGCCCATTCCAGACCATGGATTTGCACCTTCCCTACGCTTGAGCGCACGAGAGAGAGTCTTCCATTCTACTTTTCTTACCCATATAAGAATGCATTTTAATATATAAACATAAGTTTAACTTCAATACTTTTCACCTTTAAATCTCCTTACCAAGAAGTTTACTTTGAGTTTCAATTTATATTCACACATTTTCCATTTTGAGCATATGAATACATTAATTCATAGTTCTCATGTCAAGGAATATATATTCAGGTCTTTCTCCCAAAACCGAGATGTGGGATCCACCCGAATTATCCTCTTAAAATGGTTTATAATCACAATTTTTTCCAACAAACGTTGATCTCATTGATACAAAATCAACGCATTGCCTTCAACCCAAACAAGATCTTGATATAGACACATTTAACCCTAACTTAGAAAAAGAAAAAGGGAAAAGGAAAAAAAAAAGTTACTTCAGAATTTCCAATCGGGATAAATGGATTTTGGTGAGCTAAAAGAAATCAACTAGGTGTCCCTCTAAGAAGTTCACCATATATTCCATCCGGATCTCACATATATTCAACTTTTTCAATATTGATCTCATTGAAATTTAAATTTCACCAACAAATATCGATTTCAGAGGCGTGGAGAGAACAGAAAGAGCATAGGAAAATAAATTTTCCAACTCATAACAGCGAAAAGGGTGGATGGGTGTGGATTCGTATAAGACCCAAAATAACCCGAGGATGTTTTTGGACACCGGAATGAACAAATTTCAGTGAGCTTTTTTTGGGTTTTGAATTACAAAGAAACTGTTGCAGTCTTTTTGCTTTGAGGTTGAAGACGAAAATGTAGATCAAATTTTCTGTCATAAATGTTTTGTTAATTATTGTTTTCTTAAAAATCTTGTATGAATAATGACTTATCCTTGTTAGGATTTTACTAGGAGTGTCGGACATTTAGTTTTAGAAAAACGTTTTTAATTTTTTTTAGTTTTTGAACTGTTTTTAGGTAAAAAATATATTTAAAACAAACACTTTATAAAAAAATTTAAAAAATTAGTTAATTAAATAAAAAAAATTTAAAATTTATTTTTAAAATATTCAACAATCATGTTAAACACTGACCGGATAAAATCATGTGTTTTATATTGTTTACAATTATGGCGGTGGGATGTAACTTTCTAAAATTACTTAGTAGTGAGTAGACATATAGATCAAAAATGAAATTTAAAGGATAAAGTGGATTAAAAAATTTGTAAAGTAATTACATAAAGTGGAATATATCTTATACCAAAATAAAAAGAATTCATCAATTTCGGCATTTTTCATTATCAAAACCCATAATAACAAACTTATATACAAAGACATTATTTGATAATATCAAATTAGATTATAATTTATATTATTATTTAGTTTGACCATAAATATAATATATTTTGAATGATAATTTATGTTTAATAAAAATAACTTATTTGAAAAATAACTAGATTATAAAATAAAAAGAGCATTAAAACAAAGTTGGTAGCTTATTATGTTTCTTTCTTTCTATACTCATACTTTCACATCAAATAACATGTTAAATAATTATATATATATATATATATATAACTTATTTATGCATTGTATTTAAATATATTTTATATAATATTTTTTACGAATATAAATATATATTTTTTATGTTATTTTATATTTTTCGGCTACCTTTTTAATTACTAATCACTATTAATCATCCTCCATAGTCTACCTTCATCGGCGGTGCCAGGCCTGCTGTTGGGATTGTCGGTCACCAGGGAGATATGCAAGTTCAAATACAAAATCTGTCACGCAATTTCGATTGTTCTGTTGGGCACAGGGTAGAGCCGTAGAAGAGAAAAGGAGCTACGATGGTATTGCTGGGTTTTTTTTTTTTTCTATTTTTAAATGTCATGTGTAATTATTTAGTTGAATTTTATTTAATCTATATTTGAATTGATAAATTTTAAGCGAGAAATTTTAAAAAATTTATAGATTTATATTAAATTAATCGTTTGATTATTTAAAAAATATCAAAATTCATATATTTTAAAAAATTTATCATCCATAAAAATTGTTCATTTTTGAAAATTTTGATTTTCCCCATATTAAGTGGAAAAATTTAAAATCCATAAATTTTAATTAATAAAAAATTATTGTCATATTTTTTTTAAATTGTTCTTAATAAATTAATAATATTTCAAAATTATCCTTAATTATAAAAAAATTAATTTTCTTTTAATTTTAACTAATTGCTTTATTATTATTATTATTATTATTATTATTTTGCATAATATAATATAAATTTGCGTTAAATAATTAATAAAAATAATTTTTTATTAATATAATTAAACACTATAACGTATAATAATTTTATTTTTTTTATTTTTCAACTCTTAAATTAACCAATTTCATTTTTAAAATTTTTAAGCATATAATAGAATTGATTGTATATGCTTAATTAATAGTAAATTATCAAATATTTAATAAATAGTAAAATTAGAAATTAATTGTTAATCTATGGATTGTAACTATTTAACCAAACATAAGTATAAAGATAATTATATTATCAATCCATAGATTTTATAATCTAACCAAAAGATGAAATTTTTAGAATCCATGAATTTCACATAGATTTTATGAAATCCATAGATTTTAAAATCTCTCTCAATCCAAAAAGCACTTATTTTTTTCTTAATTTAGTGTGGATACAAGTCACTCACTTTCCATTGTTTTGGATAGAGTGAAAAGGTGTCTGAAAATAGCAAAATTTTTAAGTTGAAGTATCTATAAAGTGATTTGCTTGATTGAGGTGTCAAAATGACTTTTTATGCAAGTTGTGTGTATATATATATATACATACCAAATATAAACTTGAATGGAGAGGCAGAGTGTTGTAGATTCAATTCAAGCCAAAACACAAAGCGTACCAACTTGAAACAGTTGTCATTCTTATTGTGCCTTGAATTGCATCTCCAGTGACAAATATATAAAGTTTCTGCAAATGTAAAAATAAAACATACCTTGAATCACATCTCTAATGACAGTGGCAATCTATCCGCACAAACAGATATTGTACTGCAATATCGAGATTCTATAATTCTTTGATGCCTTGACTCAACCTTTTGTAACAGAATTGAGTACAAAAGATATAACAAAGCTCAACAGGTCACTCCATAACTGCAACACCACCAGCAGCTTTTATCTTCTCTCTTATGTCATTTGCTTCCTCCTTGGAGACCCCCTGTTTAACCAAAACAGGAACCTTCTCAACCAGGTCTTCGGCCTCCTTCAATCCCAAATTTGTAAAAGCTCTGACCTCTTTAATGACCTTGATTTTTGCTGCTGCATCAAACTTCTCCAACTTCACATCAAAGGCTGTTTTCTCCTGTATCTCCTCAGCCTTTGCAGCTCCAGCTGAGGCCTGGCCACCTTGAGGACCCAAGTCCATACCGTCAGTTGAAATTGGCTGCAGTTTTGGATGCTTTAACATGTATCGTAGATATGGGCCAATTTATCGGCGCTCCTCAGCAGGCAGGGCAGCAATGCGCTCTGCAAGTTGAATGATGTTGTCTGAGGGTGGAGGTCTTGGACCATAAGGATCATAGAATGCTGGATATTTGTATTTTTTGGGCTTTGCCTTGGGGTCTCTAGGAACAAAATCAAGCTGGCAAAACCGGACCTGCAAAGGACCAGTTATTTCACAGAGAGTAGAACGGATACGAATGGATCTGACAAGTGCAACAAAGTTCATCTTTACATGAATTGGAGAAAAGCAAAAATCATAGAATAAAGACTATCAACATTATCAGCTTTAGTCAAGCTATTTAAAGAAGCAAAAGCAGCAAAAGGCCTCTTCCTCCCCTTATGAATAGTCAGACATGCACTTTGTTGCCTGAAAAGGAGAAATAGAATTCAATGATTCATGTTAAAGATACTAATTTTACCTAAAACTAATAAAACAGAACATCTTATTAGTAACAGCACCGAGTAGGGCACTTGAGAAAATTGCCCTACCAATTCTCAAACCCATTTATATATAAGATACCCATATCCGTCCCGAACCCATTTAGAAAAATCCTTACATTCCCATATTCGTCTCGAGCACTATTAGTATTATCCATATACTACATGATACTCGCATAAATACCCATTTATCTATTTTCTCTCAAAAAATAAACATAATAACAATAATTCAGAATAAATCCATACATCATGCAATACACAATAAAACAAAGATTAGTTCCAAAAAAATAAATAAATCAAACACAAACTATATTGTGAAGTCCGATTCCCAAACAAAGGTTCTAAAAGAATGCATAAAACTCGAGGGAAACCAAAACATGAAACAACACACAGTTAAACACAATATAGGACAATACAATAAATGCTATGACACAAACTACGTTGTTAATTTAAGTAAAAATTCCAAACCAAGATTTTAAAGACAACATAAAACTCAAAGAATATCCACACATGAAACAACACACAATTACACAAAGTTAGGACAACAAAAATACATGCAAACACACAAACATGATTTCACATTCTAAATTCCTGACCAAGAAGCAATCAACCATCAACAACTTCATCTTCAAGTTCAACCCCACATGGAATTTTAAATTCACACTTGGACAAGAAAATGCAAAAATAAATAAAAGCGAATGTAGATGATGCTAACTGAAACAGGAATTTAATAGACACGATTAAAACAGGAACGAATCAATTTAGTGGAAAAGAATAAAATGGTGCAATAATTCAATAGACTGAAACTTACTGCTGAATGAATCAATATAGTGCATAAAAGAAACAGGAATTTGCCAATTCAAGTTTATACAGTGCATAGAAGTTCATATGTTGTATACTCCATAAAAGTTAATAAAAGAAATTTACAGCTATCAAAGTTCATTTAAAAAAACAAAAAACAAAAACATTAAAAGGGACATTGCTGAGAAAAGAGATTTACATAAGGATTCCTAAAAATGCAGTATACAAGAGAAATTCATTAGGCATAACGAAAAGTTTTTTAGCCATTAAGAATTTTAAAATGAATTAAAATAGAAAAAGAACTAATTGAACATAACGATTACCTGGTCAGATGAAGCGGCTTGCGACGGCCATATGAAGCCGCTGGTTGCAGCGAAGGGTACAGCCGCCGACGAAAAAGACGGCTGCTGGCGGTGGCGGACGACTTCTGCTGGGTCACTGTAGACGACGGCGACTGCTTTTCTGGCGACTGATGAAAGCGATGGCTGCTATCTGCTGAGGCGTTGCTTGTTTGCAATATAGATATTTGAATGTCATCATGTTTGGTTTAGGGCTTGATGGCAATGGATGACGGTTATCATAATTTTGTTCAAAACGACATAGTTTTCTTATATGTATATATTATTATTATTATTATTATTATTATTATTATTATTATTATCGTCGTCACCGTCGTTGTCGTCATCGTCATTAATAGTAATACATAAATTGTAGCAATTAAATTTAAGTATAGTTTGTAATAGAAAATTGATTTTTTTTTTCTGATGTGTGTTTATTTAATATATATTTTATTGAGTAATTTCAGTATTTAATATAGATTTTATTTTGATTTTAGATACTTATTATATGTAAATTTGTGTTTTTAGTTATGAAGAAAAGTTGGAAGTGATTATAAGTCTTTTGGGGTGAATTTGCATGAAAAAGAGTAATTGCGGACGCAACATCCATCACGCACGCGACGCTGGAATGAAGTCTGAGAAGTGAAGCTACTGTTGCGGACACGATAGCCGTCATGCACATGTTGACCCAAGTTCCAGCTAAAGTAGTTTGCATAACGCCTGCGATGATTATCGCGCACGCAACGCTTGGGCTTGCAACAACTCAATTAAAAATGCCCAAATAGAGGAAGTTATCCTTGGGGAGCAATTCTAAGCAACCTAAGTAGGAAATATAGCCAGGGGAGAACATTTAACATGAATTAGGAGTCTTGAAGATTTAAATAAGTCTTTATAGAAATTAGGTTCTCTCTTTTTCTCTTTTTCTTGACTACTGTGTTTTTGCTAGGGATTTTTGAGCTGGGTTTTTGACAGCAAGTTGAGGAATTGTTGATGACAGCACCATCCATCTACTTAGAGAAAATCTTTAAGTCTCTTTGAAGTTGCTTTCGAGTTTGGTTTGTGAGATTGAAAATCAAACTTATCCAAGTTTGAGCTACTGCAATTTTCCAGGGAAGCAAACATCTTTTTTTTTTATTTTGTTGCTGTAATGTTTTGCTTAGATATTATTATAGACATGATCATTGTTATAGTAATGTTGGGCTAATTCCTTTATGCGTACTTAGTGAGCAACCCTAGCTTGTAAGAATCCTGTTTATTTTTATATTTAATGAATGTTGATTTCCATTTCAGTTTAATTATTATTCTTTAATTTCTTGTGTGATAATTGATTGACCACTAATTATTAATCTTAGAATGAAAATTATAGGGTTGAGTTATTAGGAACATCACCTTTAATTTGACCTCAAAATTGAATTGAACATTGATTAATCCATTAGTTTGGTTAGTTTATGACTTGAGTGATTGCCATATAATCATAATTCATTGAGCTTAATTAGTTACAGGGGAATGCAAGTTGGGGATGCGAAACTAAGTACATCAATATTTTGTTTGATAAATTTAGTAGTTTAATTGCCATTTTAGTTCAATTTAATTTAGTTCAGTTTATTACCTTTAATCTCATCAAAATTGGATTAGTGTGTTTAGGATCATTTTGTGGTGTTCGGTAGTAAACTTGATTAGTTAGAATTTAAGCTAGCAATTATGTGAAAGAACGATTTTGGGAGTGTCTTACTAATCTACAATTGGTTCGAGCACTTGCGAGTTAATAATTTGAGTAATATCAATTTCGTAATAAAAAAATTTCATCTATTACCTTTATTTATTTATTTATTTTGTATATGAAGGAGAGCTAAGCTCACAAAAAAATAAGATTAACGGATATATGAAGTCCCAGCAAGATAATGGTGAAGCCAATGTAGCATTTCGTATGGAGGAGCCGTTAAAATATGAGTCCCGATGGGGTAGCTGTAAGCCAAATAAGAGAGATGATGAACAACATAATTTGCCTCTCGAAGAATGTGTCTAATGGAGAAAAACTCCAAGTGATTAGCCAAGCTTCGAATTTGAGAGAGACTGGTTATGGATGTTAAGTGCACACTTTCCTTGGATCATATCAATAATGACTTTATTATCACATTCAACCAAGATTGAGGTTATCCCTATATCTATTCGAACATAATGCCTTTTAAGGACAACCCAGGTTTGGGCCTTATGGATGGGACAAGAGTCAATTTTCGACACAAACTCTACCTTCCAATTGCAACAAAAATCTCTCATTAAACTATCCCTAGTAGCCAATTCCGAATTGGGGTCAAACGAGACATCTGTGTTCATCTTGAAAGCAAAGGAAGGAGTGTAAGACTAGCTTATGATGCAATCTCTTTCCTTAGGTCAATGCTGCTATTTAAATTCTCAAAAGCTTCGTCTATGATTGTGACATAGTTCCTTACCTCACTCACCAATTGCAAAGCTTATTTATGGGTGATATCACCTCCATAGAAAGAGATGGACACATTAGTAGACTTTATGCCTCGTCGAATTCTGGTAAATCAATAGTTCAACAAATCACTTAAAACATCTATATCACCTATGTACTATCTACGACCACCTGCGATCCCATCTTTATGGGATCGCACAACAAGAGACTAGAAACCCCAGACCCTTCTCATACTATATGTAGCATTTGATGATTAACAGATAGGTAGCTCTAGAACACTAAATGTTGAAGCGGTTAAATGAGGCACATGTAGATAAATATAAACAACAAGAAACTACTATAATCCACTCTGATGAGACTGAAAGACAGCTTCAAGCAGAGGGCTTCAGACATGGGAGGCTCAATGCTTTCAATCAACAATCACTAAGGGATGAAAAGGTAAATTTATGGTAAAACCCAATATATAGTGAGTCGCCATACATGTTCATTTTAACTTAACTTCATTATCTTCAATAATGCATTTCCTTTCTCTTTAACTTCTTCCCCAAGTGACTGACTTCGCTATTAAAGTGGAAATGCCAGAGAACCTCCAGTATCTATTCTAATCCTACTCTTACAAGATCCAAAAACTGAGAACTAGAAGTTATCAATGGGAATTGTTGAAAATGACATTGTTTCTCCTCTTTCATAAAGCCCTCATCCCAAAGATAATGATCCAGTGATTCCAACCATGCAAGACAATATTTGGTTTAAAATTACTAGTCATTAAGGGGTTTTTTACTTAAATATATTAAAAAAAATTACCAATATAGATGAGAATGAAACTTATTTCCCTACATATATGTTTATACTAGATTTTTTGTAAACTCATTAGGTTAAGGCTTAAGTCTATTATAATTGAGGGTCTTGAAACCCATATCTATGAGGGTCAAATACTTGGGTACGAAGTAGTTAGAATAAAATCCCTAGATATAAGGAGCACTACAAATACAGTTGATGAAGAGTGGTAGACTAGGGAGAAAATCGTGGAATTAACAGCTAAAATATTTGACACTTAGAGAAAGTAGAGATCATGGGCAACAGTTGTTTTGGCCCTAAGGCTATAAAAAGGGTGAGCATCCACAGAGCAAAGGAGATACACAACTAATCAATCAACAACTCAATAACCAAATCAACAAACATTCAGTCTAGCAAATTTAGCATATAGCATTTCACCATCAGTTTCCTTTTTCGATTATGGCTCTATTCATTTAAATTCATAACAACTTCATTGTAGTTCATCAATTTTAGTTTCATTAGTGAAAAAATTTTTCGTCAAACATTGCCTATGTTCAATATTTATTTTCCTCTAAGTCTTATATGCTCACTAGCTTGATTTTCATTACTGTCAAATTACTTTCACATACTATCAAATCCATAACAATTAGATTTAAGCGTACTGTTAAGGAAACTTAGGATCCTACAATCATTTGATTAGAAGTCAAGGCACAAATTTCATCTTTAGTTTAGAAAATACTTTAATTTTCCTACCACGCTCATTTCATTTTTGCAACTAACATTTTTTTGGCACGCTCAGTGGGACATCTACTGATATTTGCTAACAACATTCTTTTTTGGCACGCCTAGTGGGACATCTACTAAAATTGCTAACATCTTTTATGGCACACCCGGTGGGATCCCTTTGGTTGCTACTACATGCCTATAGAAACTAGAAGTAAGAAAACCATAGAGTTTCAGGGCTCGGGATCTGTTGCTCCAATAGGAGAATAGGAAAGAAGAGTTCAGCTCATTATGGAATAAATTGAAAATCTTACACTTCCTTAGCATGTTGAAGAGGAGAAAAGAAATAAGAATTCATCTAGACCAGGTAACAATCCATCTACTAATAATTCTAACTTGTTTGATGTGCTCAGGTCTTTGGTGGAGGAAATGGTTCAAAAGTTCGAAGCTAGTATAGACGAGCATTTGAAACGGTGACCGAACAAACAAAGAACCATACTAGAGCCATTGTTAAGGAGTTTGCTCAACAGTCTACCTCTTAGGAAAAATTAGCAGTTGGAATCATAGGAGAACTAAAGCAACAGGTGGCTGCACCCAAATAAGACCTTGTCTCTAGGCAATCATCTAATGAGCTCAAGGGGCAGCACTCTAGGATCAACCGTGAAGCAAGTGACTTCCACCACTCACAATTTAAGGTACACTCTTCCTCACCTTAGAGAAGAAAGGACTCTAAGCCCTGGGGCCAGAGGCTGCACTAGTACTAAAGCCATTGCCCAAAGGTTCTTTGCCCACACCAATCCTAATAATCAACTTGGAATTTATAAAGAGCCACTACCTGTTGTTGAAGGCTCAAAGTGTAGCTCATATGTGCTCTATGGATCATATATAAATAGAGAATAACAACCTCATTTACCTTTTATATAGTTGTACTCATCAGCACTAGTGTTAGTGACAGCACTAGTAGACATAGAGACAGTAAGGGAAGAAGTTCAAGAGCTATACGGGCCTGGCTTCAAACAAATAGGCTACCCTGAATTTCACAAGCCTTATCCAAATATGATTGATCGGGAGAATCCCTACCCAAGAGGATACAAAATACTAGATTTCACACTTTTCTCTAGAAAGGATGGACAGTCAACACTATAACATATAGCTAGGTTCATTGTTCAATGTGGAGAGTTAGCCAATTATGAGAATTTCTCTTGCTACAAGCTTGGGTTGTTTCCTAACTCTTTAACTAGCCTAATTTTTACTTAGTATGCTACTCTTCCTAGGAATTCTATACTAACATGGCAGGAAATGGAGAGATAATTTCATACCCAACTCTATAAAGAGAGCCAAAGATCTATATGGCTAAGCTTTCTAGAATAACATAGAAGAGTGGAGAGACTGCTAATCTTTTCACTGTAAGATTCAAGAAGATGAGGAATAAATGCAAAATCCACTTACCTGAGACAAAGTATGTCAAAATGGCTTCAAGAAGCCTTAATATAGAGCTGAGTAAGAAGTTCCAGGGGATAGAGTGTAGAGATTTCTATAAGATGGCTGCCAAAGTCTCTGAGCATGAAGAACTCCTCAAAAAGGAAAACCATAGAAGGAAAGTTGCTATGAGCACATACTATCAGGAAGTAATATCTAAATTTGCTATTGCTAAATTAATTAATACTGGTTCCTATGTGTGTCCTATGATAGTGAAGAAGACTCTATATCAATGGAAGAAGAATCAGGCCTCAATGTAATGCCATAATTTAGGTCTAGATAATTAATATGTTTAATTACAACAATTAATATTATTGGAGTCTAAATTTGGGATTTAAAGGCTTCTAAAGTATTTAATTATGTTGTAAGTGATTTAATTAAAAGATATCAAGTTGAGAAAAATTATAAGAAAGAAGTAAAAACTAAGAATTTAAGTAGATATTTAGTAAAAACAATGAGGGACCAAAGTGATTTATTTACCAAAGTATAAAAACCTTCTTCTTTCTTCCTTATTAACATCAGCCCCAAACCCGAACTTTTCCACCTAAAATTCGTGCTCCTTCTTTACCCCTTCATTTTTCCACATTCTTTCGCTCAAAAGAAGCCAAAACTACAAAAAAAAAATAATAAAGGAAAAATCACTTATATAGCCTAAAACCCTTTAGAAAAGTAGAAAAATGGAGTTGTTAGAGCTAAAAAAGTCATTTTCTTGGAGAAAGAAGAAAGAAAAAAGCTAAATACCCAAACCCACCTTGTCCTTAGCAAAGGAAGAAGTAAGTGAAGCTAAAAACCATATTTTATTCTTCTTTTCTCTTGTTTTCCACCATTTTCGTGCTTGGTAGAGACCCATTTCATATGGGTTAGTTCTTTAGTCAAGCTATAGTTTTAAAGAGTTAAAACTCTTCCTTTTAGCATCTAGATTAGTTAAAGAAGAAGCTTGACATGATTTTTGAGTTAAAAGAGATAATTAAAGTTAGGTTTATGTTTAAAGAGTAGAGTTATGTTATATATGTTTGTTCTTTGGCCTAAAACAGACATGTTGATGTCTTGTTAGGTGATAGAGAGTGTTATGGAAACCCCTAAAGGGAAGAGCAAGCTTGAGGGCTTAAGGCTTTTAAGGTTCAATTTGAGGTTAGTACATTTATACATGTTTATTCCTAAACTCATAACATTTGCATTTTTGAAATGGTGGTTGTTATGTCTTGAGATGATGATTGGCATGATATTGATATTGGAAATGATAATTATAATGATTTATGACTATTGGGATGCCAATGAATTTAATCTAATTTTTGGTGAAGTATTGTATTTTGTGATGTTGCTGGAATTCTATAGAATAGCCTTGATTCCTTTAGACATAACTCATGTTATAGAACTCAGATTTGCATGAAACTATAAACATGGGGCTAAAACTTTCATGAAGAACATGGATTTGAATTCTGTTTGTAAATAGGCCAAAAATGGGCTACAAAAGTTAGACATGGAACTGTCCATAATATTCTAGGCAAATTTTTAGTGAACAACTTGTGGTTTTTGAGCTATAACTTATGTTATAAAATTTGGATTTATGTAATTCTTATTGCATATGAAAGCTAAGATATTAAAATAAAACTTCTTAGCAGACCATAAGGTTTAATTAAGTCCTTAAATAGGTGAGAAATGCATTTCATTATCACGGCAGAAATTTGCCGAGAAAAAAATATTAGGAATTTAGTCTCTTAAATATTGTGTGACATATATATATGCTAAATTGTTGGAATTTTCCTTCTTTACACTTAATTGTGTATTTTATAATAGGTTTGTAAGTTCTAATGTGGTAAATTAATCGCATATGACATGCAAGTATGGAATGAGATAAGATTATAAACTATCATCTTAAAAGAAATTATGAATATGTATAATTGTTCATTTCTCTTATAAGGACAAGGCTTAGAATAGATGACATGCCATTCAGGGTCTTTTATGGTACCATAGGAAATTTTTATATGATTCTTAATTATTGGGCAAGGTGGCTTAAGCTCAAAGGGCGCTCTTATCCATTATGCTAGTAACTTAATCATGTTATCAAATCAAGGTAGCTTAAGCTGGGAGAGCGCCCTTGACTCAAGCTCGTGATGAGTATAATTACAGGAATACATAGATAGGTGAATAGGGTGGCTTAAGCTCAGAGAGCGCTCCTATTCACAATCCGCTATCTACTTAGTCCAGTTTTTTAGTAAATGGGCTATTACCTATGTAAATAAGTCGAATAAATGGAAATGACGACTTGTTACATGATTATTTAATGTTTTATGATATGTGGCATAAGAATATATAATGTCCCTAGGTTCAACTAATTACGAATAATTTATGGTTAATTGTTAATATGATCGGCTTATTCACTTTGTCATTTCATCGATATATGTACATAATTTGATGAATGAAACAAGTATGCTATGTATGTTAATAAATGATTACATTATTTTGGGCAAAATAAAAAAAAAAGAAATATGAAAAGGAAATATATTATATTGGTTCATAAGCATGGTCTATGTATATGATTATACTTTGTATCCAATATATATATATATATATATATATATATGCATACTTGTATCATTTTAAATGTATATTTTATACATGTTGAACATTATTTTGGCATGAGAATAAGTATACATATGATATATCATCCCATGGTTGCATAAATTTATATGCATATATGTACCACTAAGCATTAGGTTGCTTAGTGTGTGGGTGTTCCTGAACGCATGTTTGGAGTCGGTAGATAGAGGAAGTTGACTAAAGAGAAGAAAGCTCATCAGAGACTATAATGCAAACCTTTGGATTTCATGATGATATCATGACATTTTTGTTTTTGTTATATGTCATATGGGATATAGATAGTTGGTTTTGTACATGTCTATTGGATTAAAGAAAATGTATTTATGTATGATACAGTTCTGTAAACACCAGGCCGGTTTAGTCCAAACCAGAATTATTTTATTGGATAAATGATAGTTTTATGTATAATATAAGATATGGATTAATATGTTAATATGGTAACATGGAAAATATTTGTATGAAAGGTTGTTAAGAGATAATAATATGAGGAAAAGAAAAGGTTTTAACTTTCATAAGTTTTCAATAACAGAAAGTCTATAATATTTACTTATATAGTTGGGTTAATCCTAATTATATGAGAGGATGTGTCTCAAAAAACCAGTTTTAGTATACATTTGAAGTTTCTAAGGCTACAGAGATCTTTGATTTCTTAGTCAAAAAGAAATTCACCAGCTTTCCTCAAAAATACCAAGCGGCATCTAAGGAGGAACTATGAGGAAAGACATATTGTAAGTATCACGACTTTTGGAACCATAATACTAATTGTTGTTGGGGTTTAGAAATGTGATACAAGACATGATTAATAAAGGCATACTCGAGTTCTCTAAAAGAAAAGAAGCCATGATAATTGATGAAGACCTATTCCCACTTATGGCATCAGTGAATACAACAACATTTGATCTTAGGTCCTTTATAGATGCTAAGAAAAGAAAGGAAAATGAAAGGTTAGCACCTAGTTCCAAAATTCGAAAGATTTGGATACATAAAAAACTTATCATGTAAGGAGATGAAAGGATCTAAGTGCATAGAAAAAGGGATAAGACATATTCAAGGCTAACCCTTGAGAGAAATGAGCTGGGGAGTAGATACTATCTAAGGCATAGAAGGAGGAATCAGGCCTACCTAAGGCCGATTTCTAGAAAAAAGGCTCTGGGAGCAGTTACTCACTAGTGAAAGATAGAGTTATTTCAATTCAAAGTTCCAGAAGGCAAAAAGTACCTAGAAAACGCCAAAGCTCTAAAAGAGATTCAACCCCTAAAGAAAGACAATTTACCAAAAAAAGGTTTGTTATGCTTCCCTTAATACTTGTGGACAATAGTGGCATAGAGTTCAACACAGAAAGCTCCCTAAGACACTAATAAGAACTCAAAAAAGAAGGTTATAGAGATATAAAGCAGTTGAGAAAAGGGAAAAATTGCCACTATTGACATAAAACATGAGGAAAAGATAGACCCTACTAAAGAAAGCATAAGGAAGAGGTAAAAGTGCTAGAGGTAGAGGTTGAGAGAACTAAGTTTGGAAGGAAATCCACAGAAGATATAGAATAAGTAAGAAGCTTAGATGAGCTAAAACCTAAGTTTAAAACCATCTTAGTGGGTAATGTTCCGATAGCCCTTCATTGTAATATTATTTTACTAACTCTTCCAGTTGTAAGAAGAAACATTATAAGGGAATAAGCAGAGAGTCATAACTTACCAAGAGAAGGGAAAAGAAAAAAAGGTTACTATCCAGACTAATCATAGTGGCAATCCTCAAAAGGTGATCCTAGAGAAACCCTCTGTGGAAATTACCAAACATATCAAACCACTATATATGAGATCTCATCTCAATGGTAGGCTAGTCTCTAGAGTAATAATGGACAATGGGTCAACTGTTAACATGATGCCACTAAGAACCCTAAAAGCACTAGGCAGGATTGTGCATGATTTTATTGATACTGAAGTGGCAGTTTCAGCATTCATTGGTGAGGTAATTAAAACACTTGGTGTGTTGCCTATAGATATCACTATTGGTAGTAAAACTTCTCTTTCTACTTTCTTTATAGTAGATGCTTCTGCCAGTTATAATGTTTTGTTAAGAAGGGACTTGATTCATACCAACTGGTGTGTACCATCTTCTCTTCACCATTCTGGATGTTTTGGATAAGAGATGACGTGGAGATTGTATGGGCAGACATATAACCAATCACTACTTCCTCAAACTCCACTAAAGTCGTGTACTATGATGACTAGTGTGGCCTAATCAAGTTTAAGGGTAAGAAGAAGAATGGCTCACTAAGAACTATATACATAGAAAGAGGAGTCAAGGCTAACAGATTCCTAGAAACCACTAATGTGTTCATATTTGTTATAGTTTTATAAGTGCTTTTAGCTGTTTAGTTTTCTTATTTTTATGCGATTTATGGATAAATTTGATATTTAATTATGTTTTTCATGATTTTAGGTTTTAGGTGGTGGAAAGGAGCGTGAAGGACATGTTTTGATGTTTGATTTGAGTTGTGGAGCTGCTTTGGGTAACAATGGAGTCTATTGGAGGTGTTGAGAAAGCAAGGAAAATTGATGTGTGAAGAAAATTTCATCGCGACTTCGTGATGACCGTCGCTTGGTCGTGACAGGGTGAAGGTAGTGGGCAATCTGTCACGCGCGTGACGCCTATCGCATGCAAGTGACGCCTGTGCAGGAGAAGTTAGCAGCAAAGTTAACCGTAATATGTTATGAGTGCGACACCCATCACGTGCACGCAACGATTGGACAGTGCAGATCACGTGGATAGCTATCAAATCCGATTTTTATCAACTCCTTTAGGATTTTTCACTCCTATTAAAGGAAAATAACACATCTTGGAAGAAAAAAGGAGTGGAGAACAAAAGTTTAGTCATTTTATTTCATATTTTTCTCTTAGATTTGGAAGAGATGCATTCTAGGGTTTTGAATTTCTTCATCCTCTCCTTGAAATTCCTACACACACAAGAGACTTCTTGGTGGGCAATCTCATTCTCCAATAGATAAGTTATTAGAGGAAGGAACAATTTTTGCTCTTGAGGATTATTTTGACTTGGACTTGAAGAATTGAAGACCACCAACCTCTAATTTCCATATTTGAAGATTTAAGGGAGCATCATAACTTT
>CATIWF010041976.1:0-15520 GCA_949630135.1 Balakata baccata
TTATAAAATTGATTAATTTTGATACAGCCTAAACTCACCCTTTTTCAAATTTTTGCAATTAATAATTTATTCAACGTTATAATTAAATACAAATCTAAACAACATTACAAAATTATTATAATCTTAAACAAATATTAATAAACATGGGATCGACAATTATCGAGATTCATTTATAAGAGTTGTTCCATCAATGAAAAGCCTAAATGATTCATTGATAGAAAAGTAGAACAATACAACAGCTGATTGCTTATCTCAGACATTGAAATGAATTAGATATGATCAGAGAAACATGGATTTAACTCCAACTAGAGATTCACTTAGAGGGCTATGTTGGGACACATATCCGGAAAAAAATATAGAATACAAAAAGGGAAAATATGTAAATATTTAAAATATATAGGTAAATTTATAAATAATTAAATTTAAAAATGTAATTATAAATTATTATTTTTCATATAAAATTAAACAAAAGTGAGCAATAATTGGTGTTACACCGATATTTTAGATTTTTCATAAAAAAAAAATGCATTTTTAACTTTAAAAAAATGTAATTTTAATTTTTAGAAAATATTAAAATGTACATAGAAAATTTCATGTTGGTGTCGAAATTGTAACACATTATGCAGTAAAGTATCCGTACTTCATAGCTTGAGAGAGCATGTTGATTTATGGACCCAGGTAAGTTTCCTGCAACGATTGTTCATCATTTCAATTTCTTAAACAAGATTTATTGGTACAACTGAGTATAAAGATTAATCACAGAACACAAAATTTGAAAAACTAGCTTAAGCTATAACAGTGGGAGAGAGAGTTTCAGCTACAACAGGACAGGAGACAAGCCTGCAGGCAATCTCAATCCTCATGCATGTTTCTCCATGAGTTGCCTGAACAGTTCTTCTGGTGCTGCAAATTGGAAAAAAGGGTATTGAAATTAATCACAAAGATTATGATTAAACTCTTAATTATTCATTAACTGATCTGATGAACATCTTAATTACCAGGCAAGCAAGTGAAGTTCTTGTACTGTTCAAAGCCTTGGCGAATCAACATTTCTGTTCCATAAACAATCACAGCTCCACTGTCTTTTGCTTCCCTCAAAAGTCTTGTGTCTTTCGGTGTGTAAATTGCATCAAACACTAGGCAGTAATGTTTCAAGGCATGCTGCATAACAGGCAGAAAAGACTCAATTCAATATTAAGATTGACAGTCTAACTTCGACACCGGGATTTCAAGATTGGTTTTGGGTTTCTCTGCAATCTTGGGGTTTTTCAGGTAAAAGAAAAAACAAAATGATCATGGAGAAATTATACGTGAAGGTGATGCAAACCTTTGCTAATGGGGTGGCATCAATGTTGGGTTTCATTCCAACAGATGTTGTATTTGCAAGAACCATTCCTTCTTCTGGGTGGAAATGTTCTACTTCTTCAAGTGTCATTGCTTTCCCATTCACTTTGTCTGCCAGCTCTTTAGCTCTTTCTGCCACATACCAAATCCGAAATTATCATTAAACTTAGCTTAACCATGCCAACTATTTTAAGGCCAGTTTGTGATGTTTAGAGCTTAACCATGCCAACTATTTTAAGGCCAGTTTGTGATGTTTAGATTCTTACCGAATGTTCGGTTGGCAACTACAACTCTTGCCCCCTTCTGTGCAGCACCATAGGCAAGTGACTTGCCAGCACCACCAGCTCCTAGCACCACAAAAAGTTTGCCTGCTAAAGGTGAGGTACCTGCTGGAACTGCACCATTTAATTCTGCACAAACAAGACCAAATCAGATAATTGTGAAGAGAAAAGTGTCTTAAGCTATATATATATATATAGTTTCCATTACCTCGAAGACCATCTTCAATCGCAGTAATGGCCCCGATATAGTCTGTGTTGTAAGCCATTAACGTTCCATCAGGTCTCCTGACAATGTTATTGATCGCTCCAATTTTCTGCAGGCATTAAGAGAATGTACTAATCAATAATTAATCAATGCTGCATATCTCTGCTGTTTTGCAAATACCAATTGCTGATTATTGAATACCTTGGCAATGGGGTCGATTTCATCCATGCATTTAAGTGCTGCTTCTTTATGTGGGATAGTGCAACTGCATATATAACAACATAAGATTGTATGAGATTTCCTGTCTATAATACTGAAAGAAGACAGACAAAACAAAACAAAACAGACAAGATAGTAGTACCTGCAACCAGAAGCAAAATCAATAGATGAATAGGTGTTGAAGAATTTCTCGACGTCATCCACAAGAAAATGCAGGTAGACTGCATTGAGACCAACAGATTTAAAGGAAGCATTGAACAAGAGAGGACTCTTGCTGTGGCCAACAGGTTTTCCAATAATTCCATAAACTTTGGTATCAGGCCTTATGAGTCTGAAATTGTATAAATCCAACAAATCTTTGGCAGTTGGTTGCCCTGGAGCGGATATTGCACCAGCCTCTAAAGCACCATAAGTTAAGTATCCATCGAACTTGGGGCTAAGAATCCTTGAAATCAAGCCCCTTTCCCCCATAACAATACCAATTATTGGAATCTATAAAGTTACAATGGAAACAGCTTAGAAGAATGTTTCTGGAAATTTCAGAAACCCACTTAATCTGCAGGAAATATGCATAGTTACTAACCTGAGAATGGACCATAATCTGAAAAATGCGAGCACAATCTGTAATGTCCAAAGCGGTAGTTGCAATCTTGACAATGTCAGCTCCTGTAGCTTGTATTCTTGCGACAAGATTGGCAATGGCCTCAGAAGATGGAGTGTTGTGAAAATTATGAGAAGAAACAATGACTTTGAAGTTATCAGGCTTCTTTCCATATATTGAATTGTTGAAGTCATGAGCAACCTGCAAAAACAAGGTGGAGATAATAAGAACTAATGAAAGTAAAAACCCAACTGATACTGAATCATAATCCGCTGAAATATTTGAGAAATGGGTTCCCACCTCCAGCTCAACATCAACATAAGTAGCTCCCAGTTGCATTGCTAAACGAAGTGCATCCTGTCGCTTAGTTTCATCACCCTCATATTGACCACCTTCCCGAACTGGTCTGAAAATTTGTTAAAGAGCATGAAAATATAAGCCGAGAGTAACTAATAACTAACATTCAAAATAAAGAGATATCATTGGACGTAGGCATTAATTACCTGTAAGTGACAAGAGTAGGCAGGGGAGATCGTTTAATGAGGATTTCAAGATCTTGGTGAGGATTGAAATTTCTAAGGCAATCAAGGCGGATTTCAACAACATCAGAACTGATTTCCTTAGCCTTTCTCATCTCAATCAGCATTTGATCAACTGTGGTTCCCATCAGTGGAGTACATAGCAGAGTAGGGCTGCCTTGAACTGCTCTATTACTTGCTTGAAGATCAGACATAGTGAACTGTCCCAACAACAACATAAAAATAAAAAAAATGATAAGTAAACTAATCATACTGTATGAGCATAGCTCACTGATACAATATCTCATTTCTATCAAAAATAACCAACATACCGGAATGCTTCCCATGGCGGCGGAGGAGGGCGGAGCTTGCTGGAGGTTATTGAGAAGTTGGATGTGTTAAGTTGGTTAAAGAAAACTAAATTTGAAGGTATGTCTAATAGAACTATGAAGTAATGTTAACATATATATTCATGTTAGTTAAGATTGTTGACTGTGGAAATTTTGGTGGGATTTGCCATTCAGATAGTATCTATGCAATTTAGTTGACGGCTTAGTCTTTATTGAAAATTAGGTGGATGGGATGCTCATCCTATACATTGACAGTAGAAAGTTAAAACCGAGTCAACTGTACTGTGATGTTGTTTTTATTTGGTCAACTGGGACTTCAACTAAAAATAAACATCTAACTTAGCAACCATGGTCTTGTCAAAAAAAAAAAAACATTTAACTTAGCAACCTTGGTTTTAGAGACCGGATTTGTGAAATCTAAAATTCCAACTTGGAAAGGAACTCTTGTTTATTTCATATTGGAATAATGCAAGTAGCTCTTCAGTCTTTACAACGAATGTTGATTTAATAATTTTGTATTATTTTGGTTGGAAAATTTGCAATTTAAAGTTAAATATGAAAGTTAAACCAATCCTTCATATGGGTGTAAACTCGGTCGGTTTGGTTCGGTTTAAAACCGAACATGACATGTAGCTGAAGGTCGGATGGGCAAATTGAAAGTTGATGATGCTGATGGGGTTCCAGTAGCTACCACTCTTTTTGCAAATTGCTTGCAAGTAGTGGGCTAGTGTTTTGGGTTTGTTTGATAGGGAAAAATATGTTCACTTTTCTAGTTTTGGTTTACAACACCACTAATGGCAGGTTTTCCATGGACCTTTTAGCATTTCTTTATGGGCTCAGTTGGAGCCTAGCTTCTAGGAAATTTTACAAAAATATCAAAAAAAAAAATAAATATATCTATTCACATTTTTTTTGTCGGTCAAAATTTCTTTTAATTTTATCAAAAATGATTTTTTAAAATTACAACAATATCTAAATATTAAAATCACTATAAAATATATTCCTTGTAGATATATTGGTTCAATTTTCACCAAAAAAACAATAAATCATTAAAGAAAAAGAATAAAAAAATGAAATTCAATCAAAATTCAAAACATTACAAAATTTTAAATAAAGAGTTTGGTATACCTTTCGAAATACCTTAGATATATTTTGGGAATTTTTTAAGAATTTCTCGAGAATATATTGAATATACATTGGGATGCTTTGGGAATTCTTAAGAAATTCCTAGAGAGGGATTCTCTGAAATATTTTGGGTATACATCGAGGATATTTTGGTATATCTTTGAAAATTCAATAGGAATACACCAAGTATATCTTAGGGATATTTTGAATATATTTTAAAATTTTCTCAAAAATTCTTAAAAAGAATTTCTTAAGAATATGTTGGTATATCTTGAAAATACTTTAGATATATCTTAAAATTTTTTTTTGAGAATTCTTTGATAATACCACGGGGATACTTTAATATACGTTGGTAATTTAAAAAAAAAAGAACAAAGAACAAAAGCCTCACATCTTCATGAACACCAACATTACACACGCAAAAATGTAATAAAAATTTTTGAAAAATCAAATGATATACAAAATAGATATTACACAGGAAACGATGCCTTCAATGAAAAAATGGAATGGTGTCATTTTGCAAAAAGCAAAAGCTTTATTGCAAAACCACCCTATACAAAAAAAAAAAGATTTTAGTGAGAGAGACTGGTGGTAGACAGCCACAAGAAAAGGCTCGACATCAAATTTCCCCATTTCTCTGATTTGCTACAATTTCAAATATTCTAAGGACAGATTCCCCAGTTTCTCGATTAATCTACCGCATAAACAACAAAGCTTCAGCGGCTTCATTATGTTTATGCAATTCCCTATTAGCGGCTTCTCCCTTGAACAATTCATCCCGAAAGAAACCTTTAATAAACCAATCGCATATTCTTCCAGCATTCAACTTCTCAATCCCACGCCCTTCCTGCTTCGATATCACTCACAAGAGATTCAACGACGATCTCTCTAACCATATTTCACCGACTTCATCCATTTTTTTTCAGAAGATTCAACATGCATGGAGCTCAAAATTGTGCCCTGCAAATGTGATCAACATGGCTTCCATTTTTGTTGATCCATGGATTTGCCTAGAAGTACTGATAGCTAAAATCTCGAATATTCGATAACTTCGTTGGGTTTTTCAAGGTTAAGAAGAAAAAAAAAGAGAGATAAAGGTGAAAGAATAGGAATGAATGAAATGAAGTTGAAAAGAAAAATTAAATTTGGATAGTTTATGTAAAATCCTCTAGCTTCTACAACCATTTCGGTTCCTTAGGATTGCAACCTCCATTTTCAAATTTAATCTTGAATATAATTAGATTAGATTATTCTTGAGAATTGTACAACATTCACCAATTTTTAACTTAATTTTTTTAAAAATATCTATTTTTTTTTTCATGTAGTTTTTAATCTTTGCAACTGATCTTTATGCTCAATAGCTAATTCTTTCCGAGATTGGGATTTCTTTGTGATTTCAATTGCATCTTCCTCTTCCTCTTCTTCGCTTGTCTTATTGTCTAAATCCTTGACTGAAATTATGAATAAAAATGCCGAAAGAAAAAAAAAATCGGTAGGATTAAAAGGAAACAATCCAGAGAGAAGTAAAGCATAAATTGCAGTTCATTAATTAATTTAGATAAAGGCAAAACCTGGATATTGAACATCCATGTTGAATTACGTCCAGATATCGTCCTTCTTTAGATCAAATTTTGGTATAAATTTGAATCTGAGTTAAAACGAATGAACAAAAAATTGTTATCAAAATCCAAATTTATCTAAGAAGATGCATTTACATAATGCATATAGAACTGCTTATCTGCCTCTCTATTACAAAAGTATTTTCAACATATTCTCAAACAATTTTTAAGGAATTTCCAAAGCATCATCGGGTATACTTAAGATATTTTCAATACATTTTTAAAGTATTTTTAAGGTATATTTAAAGTATTCATAAAGTATATTGTACTAAATTATATCCAATATATTCTTAAGGTAACCAAACTAAGGTATACCCAAAGTATATTAGAGATCTACCAAATATGCACTTTTTGGTATATTTTTAATGACTTTTTGAATTTAGCTACTCTTGCAATTTTTTTAAATGTTTTCAGTATATTTAAAAAAAAAATTTAAATGAATGTAATGTTACAATATTTTAGAATCTTGTAATATTTTTTAAATGTTTTTGGTATGTTTTAAAAAAAACTTTAAATGAAGGTAATGTTACAATATTTTAGAAACTTATTAAGAGATTTAAATCAAAATTCGATTATCTTATATCAAAATTTGAAGAGTTTCAGCCAATCAAAGGTGCCTATAATATAATTCTCACTAGTAAAAATTATAATAATTATTGAGTTCGAATCTTTTTGCCATTATCTATCTACATTGAAGGGAATTTTACGTATTATCGTACATGCAAGAGAATAACTACTCCTGTTGTGTACTACAAATCATATTAAACCTCTTAATAAACCAAAAATAAAAACTGAACACTTTCAAGGTGCGAAATAAAGCCATCAAATATATGCATCTTCTTTAGGCAATTTCTGTACAATGATGTTGGCCATCACGGTTGGCAGGCAGTTAGAGATAACCGAATTAGGTAAGAGCAGGAAAATATTTGCAGGATCCTGCCAATACCAATAGACTGAACAAATATACTATATATAAAATCCTATCACCCTGCCATAGTCTCAAGACACCAGGAGCAAAAGCTTAGCAACATTCATGGACTCATTGACGGGTTGATCGAGTGACAAGTTGAGATGAACGAGATCTATCAACAGAGACATCTATCCTAGGACGCTTATTGTTATCTTGATGTTGAAATCCATTCCTGGGATTTTGGTTGTGTTGTCGAATGGAAGGAGGAGATGGCTGATCTTCGGAGGAGCTAGAAATGTCAACAGTGAGATTGTTTGGGCTGTGCTTTGGTGGTGGTTGAACAATTAAGACACAGTCTGCTGAGCTAGAGCAGGGCCTGCTGCTTGCTTTTTGCTTTTCCAGCTCGATAATGCGGCTAATAATCTTCTGGGTAGCATATCTGGATTCAAGCTTGTAATCTGATATGCATTGTAATGTGGCTCTAAGAGCACTTAATTCTTTAGTTATGGCCTTATCCTGCAATTGCAAACAAACCCAAATTCAACTGTATATTTTAAATTCTGATTGAGAGTATCTGTGCAAGTGAATTATGACTAAGAAGCATTAGACGTGCCTGAGGACCTCCCCTTATATGCTTCAAGCATAATTGCAGGATGTTTTCCAGTGGGAAATTGTTGACCAGCCCAACAGCACAACTAAATCTAGCAGCCGCTATATACTGCTTCATTCCAAGAAGAATCTGAACAATATCTGTAAAACAAAACAATAATGTAAAAAAAAAGGGGTCATCCTCAACATAAAAATGAGTGAATTGTTGGAGAAGATACCAGGGATCTTAGCGGTCAACCCAAGGATCCGACATAAATCAGGAGCATGTCTGTAATCAGCAACAACCAGAACAAGTTTTATGATCTCCTCCTCTCCAAAATAAGACATCAATCTATATATAGCCAAAAAAAGTAGAAAGGCCCAAACTTCAATTGACTTCTCAGTATCCAATTTTGCATTTGCTTTCCAGGAATGTGCCAGCTTTATAGCTTCTTCTTTCACCATTGGACTTATAGTTGGTGAGACTTTAACCAGCTGCTCCATTAATAGAATCTTACTCTTGATAACACTTGCATCATGTCCTGCACCTCTATTTATGCAATGCTGGAAGCATGATCCCTGCAACACACTCAAAACAAATTTTGCTGGGTCTGGTGAAGACTTAAGGGCAGCTAAAACTTCATTTGGCTTTAAGTCATGGTCGCCCATGTAATCATTTAGGATCAATAGAGAAGTCCTTTCATCAATGGTTGCAACAGATTGAAAAGTTCTAGTTGAAGAATGCTCTGGATTGCAGGCTCGCAAATGATCAACTTGCTCAATTGCTACAGGTTGCACTGAATTATTGCCCGCTAAACAAGAGAAATACATAGCCATCGAACAGAAACAGATCACATACAGAGGTAATTTTCAAGTATAATACCCTGTGCTACAACTAAATCGCCAGTAAAGGCAATTATGATTCTACCACATATCACAGAAGCATCAATATATTGAAAGTGTCCTGCAAGAAACTGGGACCTACCAATGCTTGGAAAACGAACTGCAGAAACTCACAATAGGGAACTATTGAAATTTCAGAGAAACTTCTTAACTCAAAAGCTAGATGTTCATGGGAGGCTACCATGGTGACATGGACTGGTTACCAAATGAAATACCTCTCACATCAGAATTTAACCATATTGTTGCTTTTGATTTCTTTTATCATTATTTTTTATTTTTTTTCAGGCACTCAAAATATATTTCCATACTCAGCGCAAATGATCTGGACAACCCAATATAATAACTCAGGTTTTTACAAAGAAAAATGCAACCAAAGAAGTTAGCACAACACAAGCACCAAAAAGTATAGATAGCATGCAAAAGCAAGCAACAGAAGCAGAATTCAGCAATCTCTGACGAGCCATGAAACTTCAGGGTTGCTCTCTCTATTGACATGGTTATTGACTTATTAAACAACCAAAAACATATGGAGGAACCAGAAACATTTGTTTATGCATGTAGAAACCCAATAAACAACCAAAAACAAAAAAATCACCAACAACAGTCTTCAGCCAAGATGATTTGATCAGCAATGAGGTTCATAGTGGTGAACAAGGCAGACTATATGAATTCAGGAATAATGAGTGAAAGACAACTTACTGGGTAGCCTCTCTGCAATGCCAAGAACCTTTTGTAATTCAAGTGCCTTACTGTGCTGATAAACAAAATCAAGTAAAGTTTGAATCTCATCACGATCGAAAGAGGAGGCCAGTTTAAAGGCAGCCAAAAGTTGCAAAAAAACCAACACCTCCAGAGAGTCCTCAGGCACTGCCTTCATCCTTGACTTCCAATCACGAGCTAACTTCATTGCCTCTTCTCTTACTCCTGGTTTGATCCATGGCGATATTTTCAATAAGTGCCCCAACAAAGAAGTACAGCTCCTCCTAATGACACCCAAGTCAACTTCTATATCCCCCTCCTTCGTACCAGTGGGATAAAACCCATGCACAGCATCTAGTACCAACTTTGCTGGGTCAGGTGACTTTTGAATAGCAGTAAATACTTCATTTTCAACCAAATCATGCTTTATCAAATTATTATTCAAGACCAATAGCATATAACTCCCATTATCTGTGATACAGCGTTGATATCCAGCAGATAACGAGTTAATGGTATTGTTAACCATCAAATTCTCAGGTCGCAGAATTGCTATTTGGGAATGAAAACTTTCATTTAATTGTTTCTCTTTCATTTCCACTTGCCTAGAACGTTCATCAACTGATTTTTTCATCAAAACAATCTGTTGTTCTCTTAGCTCTAACTCCTTGGAACGTACTTCAAACTGTCTCTCTTTCATTTCAAGTTTCTCTGAGCGTTCTTGTAATGTTCTTTTGAGTGATTCAAAATACTTCTCCATTTCTTCATTCTCTTTGTGAAGACCACAAGTCATTCTTTGCATTGAATCCAATTCTGCCCCTTTTGAAGTAAGCTCATTGCAGCAATCTTTCAAGGATCTTCGAACTAAATCAAGGTTCTTCTGTTTTGACTCAAGCTCCTCAGACCATTCTCTAATTGATTTTTCGACTGAGATTTCTTGTTTCTTCATAGCTTCAAGCTCGTTGCTGCTCTTTATGATGGACAATTGGACTGATTTCAGTAGTTCCTCCTTCAATGCAAGTTCACCATTTCGTTCTCTAATGGATTTTTGAATAGCATTTAATTTTCTCTCTTTCAATTCAAGATCTTTACAATATTCTTTCATTGTTTCATTGAGTGAATTGAAGTCCTCTGCTTTTGATTTGAGTTGATCTGCACGCTGTTTGGAAATCTTCACGAGAAAAACTAGTTTCTCCTCTGTTGATTGAAGTTCTGATGAGTGTTCACTAATACATTTGTCAATCAACTCCAGCTCTGACTGTTTCATAGTGAGCTCCGCAGAACACTTGCTGATAGAATTTTTTATTGAATTATACTGCTTCTCTTTAGCTTCAAGTTCTTCAACGTTCTCTTCAATCAACAGTTTGATTGAATCAAGATGCTTCTCTTCTGAATAAAGGTTCTGTGAACTCTCCTCAATCAATTTCTGGACTTTAGTAAGTTCCTTCTCTTTCAAATCAAACTCTTTCAGGCACTCCTGTATATTTTTTTGGGTTGCATCAATTTCCTTCTTTTTCCAATCAAGTTCATTCTGGCACTGATCGATTGATTGTTTGATTTCACTCAGTTTCCTCACTTCCAAATCAAATTTTCTAGAATGTTCATTGGTCAATTCCTGCAGCATTTTCAACTCCTTATCCTTCAAACGAAAGTCAGCATCACAATCAGTGATCAAGTTCTCTACTGTAGCCAACACCTTCTGTTTCAGCTCAAGTTCCTCGTCAAAATTTGTAGCAAGAATTTTCACCTTTTCTACTTCCTTTTTTCTCACTTCAAGCTCCCCAGTACATGCCTGCAGAGACTTCTGCACTGACTTCAATTGTCCATTTTTCACAGAAAGCCCCTTGCAGCATTCCTTAAGCTTTACTTTCACCGAGCTTAATTTCATTTCTTCTGAGTTGAGCTTCCTGGAGCATTCATCTATCGACCTTTCAATTGTACCCAATTGCTTCTTCTTCGAACTAAGCCCTTCACTACACTCTTTATGCTCGTTTAGCACCAGTTCCAGTTCCCTCCTTTTCAAACTAAGCATCCCATTACAACCCTCGACATCTTTCCGAGCTAAGTGCAATTCTTTTTCCTTTGAATTGAGCTCCAAATTGCACTCCTCAATCCGCTGTTTAACCAAACCCAATTGTTGTTCATTCATTTGAAGCTCATCACACCTTTCTTTGACCTCCTTTAACTTAATTTCAACCTCTTGATCCCGTCGTTCAAGCGCTTGGGTGGTTTCAGCTATCCTTTTGGCTTGCAAGTCTAGTTCTTGAGCTTGTTTTAACAAAGAATCCTTGGCCAAGTCAAAATGATTCTCTAAATCTTTCCATTGGAGAGTTAATAAGAGAATGGAATGCGCTTGTGCTTGTGCCTCATCAAACGACTTGCGTATACGCTCTTGGTGCAACTCAGCTAGTTTTATACGGTCAGTTATCTTCTCCATTACAGCATAAACCCACACAACAAAAAAGAAACGACCTGGAAATAAAACCTGAAAGCTCAGTATTAGCAATGCAAGCATAACTTAAAATCGTGTATTAGTGTAAAACAGAGATGAAAACGGTAGGTAATAAGGATCATGAGTTCAATACTTAATATAATACCCCATCTCCAAGAAACCCAAATTTAAGAAACAAAAAAATAAATAAATAAATAAATAAACCGACCTAAAAATGCACAATGACACCTTGAAAAACAAAGAAAACAAGAAAAGCACTAACCTCTAGATAACCCACCAGAAAAGGAAGAAACTTTGAGCAAAACACAAATCTTATGAAGTAGAGAGGGAGAGAAAGAGAGAGGACACAATAGAAAAGCGTGCAAGAGTTAAAACTTAGAAGGGAAGTTTTCTGGTTTTCGGTAGTTTGGGTGATCCTCCTCTGCCTTTTGTCTATGGTGAAGCAGAGTTAGAAAGAAGGAGGTGGAGTGAAAAATGGCATTGCTGGGGGGTGCGTGAGGCACTGCTGCATGATTATAGTGAGTGAGGATAACAATCAACTCGATCAGGGAACCGAAGAGATGGAAGCGCATGAGGATGGAGGAGTGATAGTACACGCACAGAAAAGGAGACTGCTTTGGCACTTGAAAGTTTGAAAAGACCCCAAAGGCTTCATAAAATACAAATATTTTACCTCAAAATTTGCATATGTACCCCTCAAATATACGTAATTTATCTTTTGAGACAAAAATATAAGTTTTTTTTTTATCATAAGACAGAAAACAAAAGTTTAAATGCGCACTACATTTTTAGTAGTATTACTTAAAGAGTATTACCATATTCACTCACTATTATTAAATAATATTAATATTTTAGTAATCTCGAAGGATAAATTTTCTTTGCAATGATTAAAAATGATTGAGAAGAATAATTTATGTATTTAAATATTATTTGTAAAATAAATATTTCTTGAAAGTTGTTCATCAATTTTTTTTAAATTGTATTTTAAAAGCAGATTTTAAATTTTTTTTATTTAATTGACTGATTTTTTTAATTTTTTGTAAACTATTTTTTTCAACATATTTTTAGAAAAACCATCTATTTTCCTATTCCTACCAAAAATAATTTTCAGAACGAAAAAATAAAAATGCAAAATTTTTTTCAAAAAATTTTTTTTAATAGCAATGCCAAACAGGTCGGGGCAACCCCCACGTATCTCTCTTTTCGCAGAAAATGCACCATAAACGTTTACATTTGATTACTGTGACGACAAAATTCTCGCACAAAATGTTAGGCCCACCTTCAGGCACCGCGCAGTTGCTCACTGCCAACTCATGAAATTAGTGCCTCGCATAGATACACAATCACAGCCTTTTCCACAGGCAACCTCAACCCAAAAGCTACGTCGTTCAAATCAACAACCCCCCACAAAATTCTGATAATATACGGGAACATAAATCTCTCCCAAGAATAACTCCTTGTTACAACTATCGACATCTTTTTGGTCATATAGAACATAAAACCAATTACATTTTCATGCAGAAGAAAATCTAAATTGGTGATGAACATGCTTCACAGCCCACTTTAATCCCGAGTTCTCATACATTCATCAAGGTCAAGCCTTTATACGAACCACGAAGGAACCTGCTTACACAATTACGAGCATGATATTTATTAATTAACATGGTCATATATATTCTTCAAATTGCATTATTGCATATATGCAAGCGGTGATAAATAGTCAAAGACTTTGGATCAGAATTAAGAACACTTTAAGCTATGATTTCGCAAATGACAAATGGAAGTAAAGAACTAAAGCTTGTTAAATGATTGTGACAAGAGAACATCAAGTATTGTCAAACATGCTACTATCAATACCAAAATGAACAGATATAGGTAACTATTTAAAAATGGAAAGCATGAAGAATTTGAATGATATTTAATAGGGTTGGATTATTGAACGCTGGAATTCAATTTAGCAATTCTAGGCCAAAATAGTGATGGACCAGAAAATTCAGAGAAACAGACTTATGCATAATGAATGAGATATTATTAGGTGAAGAGAATATTATATCAACAGAAGCCAAGCATTAGAGTGGGACCTGCAGACTAGGTCCTAGTAAGAAAAATGGCTCAAGTTAGAAGGAAAATGAAAAGAGTGAGGCTTGAAAATTCTCAAAATATTGGCTTTTTGAGAAATCAAAATTGAAGGAATCTCAAGCAGCAAGCAAAAAAAAAAATGCTGAAAATGAAAACGAAAAAGAAGACTGGAGGATTTAGGGAAAACATATTAAAATAAAACCTTGTATGATGCCAGCGGCAGTGACCATTTTAATGGATTTGCCAAACTTATACTACAGCTACCACCAATAGTACGATATTAGGTAAACTTATCAAAAAATAAAAGCTTTATGTTACAGCCATAACCTGTCCACTATAGTGGACGGAATCGCGAAAGAAGTGATATTGCCACTTAGATGACTGCTTAAACATTGAAAAGCAAGAATAGCTAGCTGCATTTCATGGAGAGCCAACCATGCCAAGCACAAAGATTCACAGCAGCAAAAACTGTTCCGAATGGGAGGGTAGATTTCAGTCCACTAACAAGACATTGAATAAACATATTCGAATTCAAATGTGAAAAGCTGACAACCAACTTTACATATATAAGAAGATAACTCTAGAACTTAAATAACTAAGGATTAAATTTCATAAAAACATAATCAGATAAGCTAAGTGAGGGAAAAATAGAAATTGAGATCCAGTTACTCACAAGCTGGAAGGTTGGATACGTCAGCAGAAACTGCACAAGGGATCCCCAAGTTTGAAAGAGCTCCCCTTATAATTCCACAGGGGAAATAGAGATGCATACTCATTGCTTGGGCAGCCTTGTTTTCAGCCAATGCAGAAGGATCTTCTGATAATCCTACATTCTCAATTGATGGATCAACTGACATGCGAGCCAGCCATCGAAACCGATTGTCTTGCAATACAAAGGTGCCCTAAAAGACAACCATAAGCCAGTTTTTCATCCACCACAATCATATATTAAGTCCAATTCAGAATTGAATTCCAAACTTACTCTATGATTAGTCTTCAAGTTGTCTATCTGCTTCTTGAAGACCTCAGACCAAAAGTCTTTACAGATAAACTTTATTGCCTCTAGATGATCACTAAACCGAGGGCGCTCCATCGTATACCTAAATAATGGTCAAATTGCTAATGACATTTTCACAAATAAAAGTATCAAATTTGGTACAGTTTCTTCGAAATTAAAGTCTCTGATCCTTTCCTAGACATTATAAGCAACCAAACAGTTGACCACCGATCTAAATTTCCTCTTTCTAAATAAAAGGAAACACTCTAAATTTGAATCTAATAACATAGTTCAGATTTGAAGATCCAAACTGAAGAGCAAAGGGAATTATTGAAGACTACCCAAAAAAAAAAACAGCGAGAAGCCGAGAAAATACGAAAGAGCATGAGAAATCTATAAGAACGGAGAAATTAGGGAAACTAAGGCTAAAAATTAGAGGATGGAAAGGTGAGTAAGGGTTGTACCGTTCAGCGAGCTGGTGGCCGACCTGGTAGCCAATAGCTTCGATCCGGCGGCCGGCGAGCTCAGGCTTGTTGGCGTCGAATCGATTGCAGTATGAAGAGACCATCTCCATAAGTAATCCATCAACGCAACTCTCTGATACTTCTCTTCCCATTTTCTCCGTAAAAGAAA
>CATIWF010042036.1:0-16918 GCA_949630135.1 Balakata baccata
TAGCAAGTCTACCTCGTGAGCATGTTCTAGCTAAAAACCCTTTGTATGCATGTGTTTCATGTGAATGACATATATAAAATGAATATGTCCAAATGTAATGCGTGTCATAATGCATGTGGGAAAGTCGAGGATGTTACAATATAAGCCAAATATCAATCAACTAAAGTAGAGAAAAGAGAGATATAAAGGCAAAACAAAAACATAAAGCATTAAATAAAGAAAGATGTGTTACAAACACTGATATTTGATCATAAAACCTTAAAGCATAAAAGATAGAGTTAGGAATGCTTATCAATTTTGAAGATCGTTTCATGATCTTTAGGCACTTTTTCTTAAGTTGAATTCTTCTCTTGTGATCACTTCATTAAGTGGCTCCCCCTTACTTCCTAACAAATTGATTTCAATGGGGTTGATCACTTTGAAAGAAAACATTTTGTTGTTCATGTGTCTTTGATCGCTTGTGAGCAACCTATAAAAGAATTAAACAATCTTTAGAACCTATTTAAATTTGGGTCCATGGAGTTAGCTCTTGAAGGTTCCCAATAAGCCTTCCTTATAAAACAATGCTTGTTTATATGCCTAAATTTCATGCAATAGTGGCATTGTTTGGATTTGAAAGTTTCTTACCAGTTTGCATGAGGTTTAGGTTTCACAACATGCAGTAATGAACATGTGAAGAAGAATACTTATGCGCTATAAGTGAAATCTTAGGTGCATGCCTCTTATACAAAAAGGCATAGTTGGTCTTTTGAGATTTTCCTCTTGGACCATATGAGCTCTTACTATTCCCTTTTTAAGTAGTGGCTTTGTTGTGTGCCTTGCATTTTGCTTTAGAGCCAACTACCTCAATGGATAAGGTTTGTGGTGTGCTAACCTTAATAAAAATAGTGCTAAGTGGAGATAATGATATAGAAGCCCTATTGAAGCCTAAGTCATGTCTCACTATAGGCTGTCTTTGAGATACAATTCCCCTTGTAAAATTTTGAAATAGAGTTCATAAGTTTCTCAACTTCATTTTTCAAAGTATTATTTTTCCTTAAGTAAAGATTGAGTTGAGGATTTTGATGAAATCTCATCCAATGTTTTCTTAAGAGAATCATTAGAGGTTTTTAGCTCCTCACAACCTTTTGAAAGTTGGACAAATCATTTTTAAGCTTGGTGCTATTTTTCTTATGAAAATCTATTTTTTCTTTATACTTTTCTATTTCAAGGATCATAACCTAAATAAGGCCATCATCATCAAGCATGTCATCAAAAGATTGAGATGAAGAACGTACCTCATTGGAGTCCTCTTATATAGCCACGAAGCAAGTGGCGACAAACTCTCTTTCACTTGAAAAGCTTTCATCACTTATAAACTCATGACTTAAAGAGCTTTCATCACTTATAGACTCATGCCTTTTTTACTTTATTTAGGAACTCCTCTTGTGTCTTGAGTATTTGGAGGTTTGACTAGAGTTGTTATACTTTTTCTTCTCTTTAAGCTTTAATCTTCTTATAAGGTTAGCAATTTCTTCATCACTATCATCTTCATTTCTTTCATCTTGGCTAGAGCTTTCACTTTCATAGTGCTTTGAAGCTGAAGCATTGAAAGCTAAAAGCCTTCTCCTTTGCTAGCTCCATCTCCTTGTCTCTTGTCAATACAATCTCATAAGTGAGAAGCTTACCAATGAGCACATCGACGGGAATGTTGCTTAATTCTTCATTAGCCTCCTCAATCTCGGCAACCCTTGATCCCTACTCCTTCATGGGAAGATTTCTCAAGATTTTGTTGTTGATGTCCTCAACATTAAAATGCTTCCCAATTTTCTTCAAATTGTTAATGATAGCAAGGGGCCGGTTAGACACAAAAGACTTCATCGTGAAGAGTTCATACTCAGTCATAAGCAATTGGATCTTCTTAGACTTGACTTGTATATCTCCTTCATAGAAGTTCTCCAAGGTTTGATAATATATAACTCTTGAGAACTCTTCTTATGGAATGGCAGTAAGAAGAATTGTTGTTGCTCTTCTGTTTCTTCCATTAGCCTTCCTTTGTTCTTCAGACCACTCATTTTGAGAAATCAGTTCCTTTTCACATTCTTTCTTAGTTGGTAGTTTCCATTCTTTACAAATAGTGTCCTATAGATCAACTACTTCACTATCCATAAAGAGCTCCATTTGAAACTTCCATAGAGTAAAGTTAGTACCATCAAAAATAGAAAAATGATTGCAAACTCTATCCTTTGCTATCTTCGATATTATCTCTCGTACTTTAAGCTTTGAATGAGAAAAAGCTCTGATACCAATTTTTAGAAATATGGCACACCAAGAAAGGGGGGATGAATTGGTGATGAATAAAAATTTTCATCTTAATGGATTCTTTGAAGTGTTTGAGCAATATGCAAAGTAAGATGTGAAATGTAAAGGAGTAAGAGAAGAAAGACACACAAGATTTATAAAAGTTCGGGTGTTAACAAACACTAGTTCTCTTCCCAACAGCAACTGAGTGTTCTAATATTTTAACCTGAGATACATGGGAGTTTTACTAGCTCACTTACAACTAAGTGTTTTTCCAAGGTTTACATAATAACCAATTCTTTTGTACTTTTCACAGGCTCACACACAATCCAAACAAGAATTTTTCTCACTAGGATCACTCTTACAACCAATACTCAAGTGTTTAAGGTTAAACATTTCAACCTTTCTTACAAAATAGTCGGGAAATAAATTTGTAATAGTTTTAGCACACTTAAAATATTGCTCTTTTTATGTTCTAAGGACTTTTGGAGGTCTATTTATAATATTTGTCTTCCAATTAGCTGTTATAAATAAGTGTCAATACTCTATCTAATATCTTCTTACAAGTGCTTTTATTGCTACCTATAGAGACGGGTTCCAAGTCGGAAAATGGCTTTATCAACCAGGTAATGACATGTGACTTCCTCTAATTGAGTTTTAGCTCTAACAGCTAGTTTTTGCCAAATTTTCCAGTCGAGAACTTCCTTTCTCGAGTGGGAACAACCTTTCCTGTTCAACTTCCTAGTTGTAAAGTTTGCTTGAAATATTTAACTTGTAGCTTTGAATTGCTGAAATCAAGCACTTGTCGAATCCATTCCCAGTCGTGAACCTTCGTTCTTTAAGCTAGCCATTATTAAGTCCTGAGCATACATGGCACGTTTTGGTTGAGGTGCTTTCCAACAACTATGTCCTTTCAAATTTCCCCGACATGAGTTCACTTTCCCAATCGTGAACTACTTCTTTCCAAACACGAATTCTGTTTACCGGACGAAAAAACCTACTATAACTCAAGTTGATTTCTGGGCATTTTGCCCCAGCGAGAATAGAATCCTCTCGAGCATGAAACATCTCCAGAGCAAAAAAATTGCATGATATTCACAACTTCAAGACTTGATCAATATGTTCACTAAGTTAATTAAATCCAAATGATTTGAAATTTTACACACTATCAAAATAATATTATATAAAAACATTAGTGACATATAATTTAATTGTTAAGATAAAAATGGAGATCAATCACTTTATGGTCAACATCATATATGTCAAAGAAGATGTGTTCTTGAGACACTACAAGACATGAATTTCTTAATAGTAAACATATTTCAACTCCTATGGTTCCACAAAAAGTTGTAAAAAACCATTGATTCTTCTTTATTAACTGACATATCATCATATAGAATGTCAATAGGCAGATTATTGTATCTAACAAAGGCCCGATGTATGTTATGTTATTTCAGTATTTAAGCCAATTCTTAGGTAAACCAACAAAATTCCATTCAAAATGTGATCATAGTGTTCTTAGATACATTAAACAAATTCCTAGACAAGGTATTTTCTTTTCCAATACTAATGTTTTGCAAGTACAAGGTTTTAGTGACGTTGATTGGGCAATATGCAATCTAACTAGAAGGTTAGTAACAAGAATGTGCATATCTTTTGGATCATTTCTCAAATCATGGAAGTCAAAGAAACAACACACTGTTCAGGTCATCGATAGAAGTAGAGTACAAGGCACTTGCTTCTGCAACTGCAGAGATACAATGGCTAATGTATTTGGGGCAGGATTTACAATAACAACCCGTTTCAGCTCTTCTATTTTGTGATAGCCTTTCAGCTATTAACTTAGCTCACAACCCAATTCTATATATGAAAACACAAAACATGTAGAATTGGATTGTCATTTTATCAAAGAGAATGTGCCATCAGGTTTGATTAGATTACTGCCCATAAACTATGAAAATCAAATTGTTGATCTTTTTAAAAAAGCTCAGCATATCTCAACTTTTCAGCACTTAATATCCAAGCTAGGAGTGCTAGATATACACATTCCACAACTTGTGGGAGGGAGTGAAGAAGATCATGTATTTTTATGTATTCTAATCATGTACATGCAGTACCTAATCACAACTTTATTTTACGCAGTTATTCTGTTAATCAAAAGAGTTGCTGACTCGGTTCCAAAGCAATTCATGAAGCACAAAGCAACAGCTTCATCTCCAAAGCAAGAGCAACACTATAATTAGACACTGTCTAGGTGAAACAATACCACCACCCCAAACACAAAAATATGAGAAGTTCTCTTCTATTTATAATAATAAAAAATATAAATATAGAAAGTTGCATTCCTAAATCTCAAATGTGTCAGTTGTCGACAACTAAAAATTTTTCTCTCTCATGTGAACATAGTTTTTTTCTATTTGACCAAATAAAATTTCTAAATTATAGGGCTCACATAAAGTAATTTCTTTTGATAATTACCGATTTGTAAACTGTCCGACATAGTTAAGCAAAAGTTGAAACAAATTAAATCAATCTATATTTTATTATAATTCCACTATTTTATTTCTCATCTACTTTTCCAATTCCCAGTCTCCAATACCTTCGGTTCCCTCTCATTCTTATTGTGGGTTCTTCTTTTCAATTAGAACAACTATACGGTGGACACAATATTCAATTAATCAGTATTTCAATCAGATTCAAATTATTTTCTTCGACTTATTTCAATTTATAGTCTAATAGTTTTTAGTTTATAATTTTAATATTTGTATTGTGCTTAATTTTACTTATTATCGAATTCTACTAGCTCTATTTAATGTTTACTTACTTTTATAGATAGTGATTTGTTTTTAAATATTAACGATGATGATATTATAAATCTTATTCAAAATATGAAAATTCGACAAGAACGATTATAGTTTTTTTCCTTATATCAATAAATTATAATTTATAATTTTATGGATTATAATAAATTTATCTCCCCATCAAAAAATTTCAAGATGAACCACTACAAGTAGAAGAGATTAATCATCTATCAGTTACTTTTGCATTCTATATATTCTCTCAATTGTGATAAGTTTTAGTTTTCCACATCTATGGTCATTGTTGACAGCTTTCTCAAATTCAATGATTTACATCTAGCGAAAAGCAGTATTTGTTGCTGGGAGCACAACAACCAAACTCAAGGTGTTGTGACCTGTGATCTAACTCTAATTCGAAAATGATCCAATCCGAAATAGCCCAAAAAAGATGAGTCGAAAGTGATTCGCACCTGCCTAACCAGATCCAATTGTCGGTCTAGATGCAGGTAAATGAAAATATCGTAAAGGACATTATTTCACTTTCATCTTGATATCCATGTGCAAGTATTGGCTTTATGCATCTGACGATGATATCACAAATAAATAAATAACCCTTAAAGTTGGAATAATCTTGAAGTTATGTGCAAAAAATTATGTTACCCTTGATAATAAAATAGTCGAATTCATGCTAGATTAGTTTAAAATATTTTCATATTATTGACATTCATATATTCCAAATTTAATTAGTTTTACTCCATTATTATTTGCAACCCACATAATTAACTATTTAACAATTTTCTTCTAAAACAAATAATCAGTTATGTAAAAATTCAAATTAAATTCATAAAACACATAATTAAAGAAAAATATCTCAATAAATCATTTAAAATGAATGTAGGGCAACATTGGATAAATTTGGAAAGATTAAGGGCAACCATTATCAGTGGAAAGTTCATCACATATTTCATTATTAATGTGAAAGACTTTTTTCAGCCATTCGTATTTTGGACTTTTATACCTTTTTTTTTTTGGCCTTTTTTATTTTATCTGTCAATTTTATTGAAATTAAAATTCTATCTAATTATATCATTTTTCACCGCCACTTTTTATGAATCGAGAATTGAATTGAAATTATAAAAAAATGATATTAAATTAATATTTTTATTTTTTAAAATTAATTTTATGCTTTTTTTACTTCACATGGCAGTTTTATTATTGTAATTAAAATTTTATCTAATTATATCCTTTTTTACCGCCACTTTTTATGGATTGAGAATTGAATTGATTAAAAAAAAAGACCTTAAATTAATATTTTCATTTTTTAAAACTAATTTTATGCTTCTTCCTTTTTTTTTACTTTATATGGTAGTTTTATTGTAATTAAAACTCTATATAATTAGATCATCTTTTACTGCCACCTTTTATAAATTGAGAATTGAATTGAAATTAAAAAAAGGACCTTAAATTAATATTTTTATTTTTTTAAACTAATTGTTAAGTTAAGATTCTCCCGTATATGTTATATATAAAATTCATATACTTATTATATATAAAATTCACATATATATTTTTACACACTTGTTGTATATATTTCATATATACATTTTATTTCGCTTTTTTTAATTATTTTTTAAACTAATTGTTAAGTTCAAGTTAAGAATTTTATATATATATTACATATAAAAGTTATGTACTTATTATATATAAAATTCACATATATATCTCTACATACTTGTTGCATATATTTTACATATATATTTTATTTATTTTTTATTTTTTTAAACTAATTATTAAGTAAGTTAAAATTCTTACATAGATGTTACATATAAAATTTATATACTAAAAAAGGAAGAATTGACTTATGTGGTATTCTTTTTTTCTATTTTGTGCATGCTTTTTCACTATACTTGGGTTTTTCTAAAATATATGAGTGATTTAGACAGTTAAAAATTCTAGTATTAATTGAAAATGGTACAATTAATGCAGAAATTCAAACTTTCCCAAGATGAATTCCTAATGGCTAAATTGCATAAAAAATCATAAACTTTGCACTTTATCACAATTATATTCAATTTGTTAAAATTTTGAGTTTAATTATATAAACTTTTATTCTCGTAACAAATCTAGTTTCGGTATCATTAAACCACACTCAAAACCTAACTGATCCTGACGTGGATTGCTTAATCATTTTGATATGCCGTTGGATTGAGTTTAATTAGACAATCTATATGAGCGATAACTAGATTGGAAGTGTCATTCAATGATACTGAGACTAAATTTATTGCAAAAATAAAAATTGGATATAATTGTGATAAAGTACAAAAATTCATATAACTAATCAATTCCTAATTATGTGGAATCAACAGCAGATACATAATTAAAGGATATGTTAAGAGTAAAATATGAATTTTGAATTCTTTAAATTTTAGTTTTGGCAGCGTGATTAATATATTAAGAAAATTACCCTGTATAATCACTTTTAAAACTTTTTTACCCAAGGCCATTCATTTTCATTAAACCCACAAGGATGCTTCAGATTTTATTCTTTTCCAAAAGGAACCCCATCTGTTTCCCTATATATGCCATAGTTAGCAAAGCTCGAGCGGGATTGGATTCTGACTCTTGAGAGAGGGATAGAAACCGCTCCTTCATTGGAAACTTTTGAACTCGACGCTATTCGCTGATTTTCTCTCACTTTCTATTTACATATCATTGTGATACTGGTTTTTGCCATTTGATTTTTGGTATTTACGTTTTTTTTTTTTGGCAGTGGGATAAGAGAGCTCGAAGAAATTCATAGTAATTGCAATGAAATACTGTCTCCGGGTCACTTGATTCAGATTCTGGCCAATTACTGCAAGATTGTGCACTTCAACTAGAGGTAAATTGGATACCTGCTCTACTATCCTTTTTCAGTTCTGCATTTTTTGTTTCTTTTATGAACTCTTCTTTTTGCGCCATTATTCGCTGTATTGCTCGATTGGTATTTGTTTATTTTTGATTATGAGATTTCCTTGCTTTTTTTTTTTTTTTTTTGCAGAGCAAAGTGCAGCAATTTGAGTAATTCTCTCTTTATTCCTTTTCCCCCCTTCTACATTTTATTTTTTAAATATCTCTAAAATGAGAGATATGATGTTATGTGATACACATACTAATCTTCAAATTGCTTCGTTTCTTTTTCTTTCTCGCATCTTTCTCGTTTTTTTTTTTTTTAAATCGCTTCATTTCTTTCTCGAATCCATCTCCGCTCTAGCTTTCTTTTTCAAATTGCTTCGTTTTTTTCTGCTCCAGGCTTTGATTTTTCGTTGCTTTTCATGAGTGAGCAGAACAAGAAGAAGGTAGAGCAATGGGGGTGGCGGATTGAGAAAAGCATTTCGTCGATTGGTCTCATTTATAAGGGGAATTGGGTCAAATTCTCATTTTTGTCTGGTTCATCATTTTCTCCAACTTCACAGCATTTAGTGCTCCTTTTTAAATGTCGTCTTCTTTGGTTCCATTATACTTTTATCAACCAACCATTAAGACATTGAGTATATGTATATTATATGTGGAAACGTGAATAATGTTGATAGTTTTAAAAAATCAAATCTGTTTAGATATAACTTTATAAATACATAAATATATCTTACATATACTTTTTGTACAGTTGCGGTTTTATTTTATTCCCATAATAAGTTTTATTATTTTTAATATCAATCAATAAATAAATAATAAAAATAAAATAAATATATAAAAAACATATAGCATAGCTAAAGCCAAAATGAAAATTTGAAATATATTAATAGAAATTAATGTAAATTAAAATATATAAATTAGAAGATTATATTATTTTTATAAATGGATAAATATATAATCTATGTATATCTTATATATATCTTACATTTTTTGCACAGTTCCAATTTATTTAAATCCCATGATAAATTTTATTATTTTTAATCTCCATCAGTAAATGAATAATAAAAATAAATATATAATAAACATATAACACAAACTGAAGATAAAATGGAAATTTGAAATTGTTGTCCAAACAATCACCAAAAAAGGGATGAATTGGTGGAAAGTTACAAAAAATTGCACTTACAAGATAGTAAAAGAAAAAGAGAGGATTAAGACATGAATTTTATAGAGGTTCGAGTGTTAACTAACTCTACTCATCTCCCCAACTTAAATTGAGAATTCACTAATCTAATCACTTATATTACAATCTTTGAAGTTTTAACAAGCTCACTCCCAACTAGCTATTTTATCAAGACTAACACTCAACCCAAATTTCTCTTGTATTTTGTGGCTCACACAACAACCAATTCTTTGTAATTTGGCTTACACTACCCAATTACAAGACAACCCAAGTGTTTTAATATTAACATTTGAACCCTTATACAAAAACAATTAATGGAAGGATTTGAGAAAATAAATTGTAATAGATTTGGCACTTGTTAAATTGTTGGATTTCTTAAATGGTTTTTCGGTAAGGTATTTATACTGATTACCTACCAATTAACTGTTATAAAGCGGTGTCATAACTCTTTCTAACGTTCTCTTACAAGTGCATTAAAATGCAGTCTGCAGAGAGAGGTGTCCCGGTCGGGAAATACCCAATTGTAATACGTGGCAGCTTTTGGTTGGCTGAAAAACTCCAACAGCTAATTTTTATTCAAGTGTCCTGATCAGGACTTGCCTGATGATGTCACTGCCAGGAACTTAGATCTTCTTGGTTTTCAATGAGTTCCGATCAGGACTACTATTCCCGATCGGGACAGAAGTTAGTTTGACTAAGAGTGTTTTGACTTTCTGATGATGTTGCATACTTTGGTGGTGTCTCCTCTTCAACGGTCACATCTTTTTGAATGTCCAGCTCGGACTGCAGCCATTCCCAGTCAGAAAACTAAGTGTCCCGATCGGGATATATCATGTCCCGGTCTACTTTTGCTACTGAAACTTTTGGGTCAACATCTTATAGAGTTTCCCCGTTTGCTTTGCTTGGTCTGCACTATAGTCCCCGTCGGGACATTTGTGTCCTGGTCTAGAAAACGTAAGTCCCGGTCAGGACATACCCTTTTCCGGTCTGCTTTTGCTACTGGAACTTTGAGGCACTTAGAGACAATATTTTTCCGTTCTGGATATATCACTTCCCGGTCTGGACTTGTGTCTCGGTCGGGAGTTTCTTGTCCCAGTCAGGAGTTACCCATCTTCATAAAATTCTTGAGTTGTTCAATGAGGAAACTTTAACCAAATGTGCTGAAACTTTGAATACTATCAAAATAACACTTAACAAGAATGTTAGTAATAATTAATTTGATTGTCAAGATCAAAATAGAAAGCAATCATCATACGATTAACAGAAATATATGAATAGAAAATAAATATAAATTAAAATAGACAAATTTGTATATAAATATATAACATACGTATACCTTACATAAATTTTTGCATAATTCCAATTTATTTATATTTCATAATAAGTTTTATTATTTTTAATTCCATTAATAAATGAATAATAAAAATAAAATAAACATACAATAAACATATAACTAGGCTAAAGACAAAATAGAAATTTGAAGACAAGCATAAAAGGACATTTTATCAAAAAATGTCATCATACTATAAAAAGAATAAAATATTTAATATTTAATAATTTTCTATAAATAAAATTGCATGTGTGATGTTCATGTATCCATATATTATTTGCATTAATAATACATAATATTATATAAAAAATTATTACTCTAACTTTATATATATATATATATATAATATTAAGTTTAAAGATTATATATTCTTTCAATATGTAACAATAACATCAATTAATAAATATAATTGATAACTTCTGTCTCTTGTAGCTTATGGAACTTGTTCGGCTGAAACAAAAAGACTAGACCAAAGTTGGATTCCGGTGAAGCCCCTCTAATGCTTAAGTTAGTAGGAGGATGAAAAGAAAAGGAAAGATAGCTAGAAAGATCCAAAGTTAACCTCTTTTCTAGGGGGTGTTATTTGGGGTTTTTATAACATTTTTCTTCATTAAATGTCTAATCCTCTTCTGACACATTATGACTCAAGTCGGCTCTGTCAGGTCATGATTATGGCTTGCTGGCCACGTTAGTCATCAAGCGTCATGCTTGAGCTGCGTGCTCATTTAATGTTTCTTACTTGTCATGTCAACACCTTGCCCAATGCACTGTGGCTGTGCAGTATTTGCTTTCCTTAAGGATCTTTGGATCAAGAATCATATGAGTTAGTGTTGTTGTCTTATGGAGCCACAAGACCAACGGATCGCAGGATCCTAGGACCTTGTCTGATCTTAGTGACTTCACTCGAATCACATCATATCAGGAAATCGCGGGATCTAAGGATACCATTATGGTCTTTTGTAGCACCTCCATCTAGTATAGATAGATCATAACCGTGGGATCCGACTCAGCAGATCGCGGGATCCTAAAACGCTGGTCTAGTAGGGTTCTCCTATATCATCAGATTTTTCCCTTGAAGTATCGATCATTTATGTTTGATGGTGCGAGGTTAAAACTCTTTTATCTATTGCCGCCTTATTTTGAAAAAATTTATTATTACCTCGAAACCGCCGTTCAGCATTATGACTAGGTGCCACGTGGTAAATGATCATTAGTAGCAGTTTAACCTCCCCAGATACGGGTTTTCTTCATATCTTTTCTGTCTTTTAGGCTTTGTGCTATTCATTTGCCTTTTGGTGTGTTTTGACTGCTAGGGTTTTTTGGTTTGTATTTTGCGACGATTCGTTCCGACAGTCGTTTCTCTAGTGCTAGTTTTTCAACAGTTGTTTCTTTGAAAGCCTGATAAGTCTATCAAGTAACTATTTTTTCTTGTTTTTCCCCCTTTTTCCTTCGTTTTGTTACTTTTTCCAACTAGTTCTTATCTTCGCCTAATTTGGAAGGTGATTCTGAAGTAATAAAGCACAAGAGGGGTATAAGTTCTCTAGGGATTTATGAGGCCTCGGTGGCTTATAGGGGTGCGACAATCGGTGGTGTTAACCTTTCTGATTTGGACTCGGATGAGATTTTGTTGGAATGTAGGAAACGTTCTATCCCCTCTTCCTCCCCTCAAAAAGATGAGATTCCCCTCTCTCAATTGTTGAGGAATCAACCCTCTCATCCCTCTACCTCCGGTAGGGTTACTGTGGCCCAAGAGGTGCTAGCGTCTGTGTTGGCCACGTTAACTGGTATTTCGCCCCCACCGATGCCCTTGCAATGCTTGCCACCTTGCCGGCCTCCTTATGGGGTATGGTTGGTGGATTTCGAGGAGAGCATTTTAAAAGAGAGCCATTTTACATCCCTCACTCATAAATACAGGATTCCTACTAATTATATCTTGAGTGCTGCGGGTAAGAGGACCATTACTACTGTAGAAGAGGGGAAGATGGAGGTGTATGAGGAGTTTTTGAAATTGGAGTTACAGTTTCCCCTCCATCGGTTCGTACGGGATATATTAGAGCTATACTATATCTCTATGAGTCAACTGACCTCTAATAGCTGGCTCCTGATCACCATTTTCATGACCCTATGTTTGGAGATGGCGATCCCTTTTAGTGTGAAGATTTTTCAGCATATCTTTGTTCTCAATCACCAGGAGGAGCATCGCTATATCCAGACTTGTCCAGAGTTGGCCCTATTCACTAATCTGCCCAAATTGTACCCTTTCTAGAAGAGAAGATTTTTCTTAATAGCCAATCCTGAGGGATGGGGGGATCTTCCTTTAAGCTAGAACGTACGTCCGAATAATCCGGACTACAAACCTTCGCTTGCCAACGTAAAGGAGTAGGAGTTGGCGCTTCTGAAGAAAAATGCCCCTATGGGAAGGTATGGCTGCATTTCTTTTGCGATATATGTATGATCTGCAAGAACAACTGATTGACCCAAGAGGTTGTTTCATTTCGTAGTCTTTTTTTTTTAGTATGGATTGCGTTATTGACCTTGTTTTATGTTTGCTGGGTAGGGGAGGATCTACGGATGCTAGTGAAGGCTTCGAGGAAAAGGAAAGCATCACAGCTGACCCTAGGTGAACCAGCCGGTATTGTTGAATCTTCAAGGCCTATCTCTGAGGAGTCTGGGACATTGCTCGTTTATGGTCGTGTACTTGGAGAAACGGGGTCTCCACTTGAGACCAGGTTAGGGGCCTCTATCCCTGTTGTTGAGTAAGCGGTGCCTGGGGATATGCGAGAGGTTTTCCCTTTATCTCCTGCTGGAGCAGAGAGGACCCCTAAAGAAGATGCGGATCCCCTAGGCATCCGTGATCCCCCAGAAGGAACCTACAACATAGTTGAAGTGTTTGAGGAGATTCAACGAGCCTTAACTGTGTAGTATAAAGCATCTCCTAGTGGTCTATCATTGCGGTGACCTAATGTATGTTATGATCTCGCTAGGTCTTGCCAATTTCCTAATGATGGGAATGCCCGCGAAAAGCTGGCCACTGGATCAACCCTCAAGAAACAATTGTTGACCCTGCCTTTTCAGGTATCCCTGAATTGTCACGTATTCCACTTTCATTTCTTTTATACTTCTTTTATATATTAGCTGTGGTTAGCTGTGATTATTGGATGCCTCCTTTTTGCAGCTTGTGACTATGGAAGCTGCTGCATGCGAGAAGTTGGATATCTTGGAGAAGGATTTGATTATTTCTGAAGAAATAAATGCTAAGTTAAAAAACGATCTATCGTAAGTGGCCAAGGCATTGGAAGAAAATGAAGGTCAATTGGCTGCCAAGGAGGATGAGCTGGCCTCTATGACTACCATAAAGGACACCCTGGAGGGCAAACTTTTGCAGACTGAGGAGTGATTGATGACTCAGGAGGTAGAGATTCATGAATTGGCCGGTCAAAAAGAGGAGTTGAGCCAGGAGGTTGAACGCTGGGAAAATTCGCTGGCGAGCCGTGAGAAGGAAATAGAGCGATTGAATCAGAGGGCAAATTCCATAGTGCTCTAAATTGTGGATATGCAAGAGGAGGCAAGGGAATTTGTCCTTCGATAGATCAAGCGACGGTATCCTGACTTGGACTTAAGCTTCGTGCAATCTAATAACGAGGGGGAAGAGGAGGGTCATCGCTCCAATCCTGGAATTGCTGGTGATCCTGGGTCTCCTTCAGCTGTTTAGATATATATGTATTTGTCCCTTATTTGTATTGAACATCTAACATTTTTATATTAGATCATTTTTTACTCAGAATTAGTGTTTATTTTTTGATATCAGAGACCATTTCATTACGGATCTCACCATTCTTTCATTTATGAAGGATTAAAGACCGTTTTATTACAGATCTCATCATTCTTTCATTTATCAAAGACCGTTTTATTATAGATCTCACCATTCTTTCATTTTAGTAGAGATTGTTTTATTACGGATCTCACCATTCTTTCGTTTATGAAGGATCACAGACCGTTTCATTATGGATCTCACCATTCTTTTGTTTATCATAGACTATTTTGTTATGGATCTCACCATTCTTTTGTTTATGAAGGATTAGAGACCGTTTTATTATGGATCTCACCATTCTTTCATTTATGAAGGATCAGAGACCATTTCATTATGGATTTCACCATTCTTTTGTTCATCAGAGACCGTTTTGTTACGGATCTCACCATTCTTTCGTTTATCAGAGATCATTTTGTTAAGGATCTAACCTTTCTTTTGTTTATGAAGGATTAGAAATCATTTTATTACGGATCTCTCCATTCTTTTGTTTATGAAGGATCAGAGATCGTTTCATTACGGATCTCACCTTTTTTTTTTGTAATGAAGTAGAATTTAATAAAGTCATTTTATTTGCGAAAAGATAGAGGTTACATTTACCCTTACAGGCAGTATTTTTTTAAGTTCCTTGCATTCCATATCCGAGGGAGCTCCTTTCCTGAATGGTCAGCCATCTTATAAGTCGCTAGTTCCACAACTTGTGAGATGATGTAAGGCCTTTCCCAATTTTTGTCTAACTTACCTACTCCTACTGCTCCCCTCCGGATGTCCCTTCTCATTAAAATCAGGTCCCCTTTTTGGAAGCTTTTAGGTTTGACTCCCCTATTGAAGATTCGTGCTACTCGGCTCCGGTATGCTTCCGTCTTTATTGCCGCTTTTGCCCTTATTTCTTCCATAAGGTCGAGGCTGGATCATACCTCATGAGAGTTTCTCTCTTCATTATAATGGATCACTTTGAAGCTTGGGATGCTTATCTCTACCGAGGTAACTGCTTCCATCCCAAATGCTAACCTGAATGGGGTTTCAACGATGGTTGTTCATGGGTGAGCGACTGATGTGAAACATAAGTCGATTTTCAAGTTTTTGCAAAATTGATAAAATTCTTGCTTGTCGAACTACTTGCCATTGTCTGTTATGATCTTAGTAGGGATACCTGATGTCAACTCAAGGTTTAACCCGCAGGGGCACGAGCCAATTGTAGAGTGGCAAGTGTCCTCCCGGATTCGATCTCACAAGGAATCACTAGCTTAGACTCTTAATTACTTTAATTACCAATGAACACGAAATGCAACCTAAACACTCTAATCCGTTGGATTTGATTTTGAGTAAAAACTAAATTAATTAAACAATGAATTAAATTGAAAAGTAATTAAAGAATAAAATTAATGGATAAAGTGAGTACCCGGTTTTGCTCACCCAATTTTGCATTCCCTCCTAAGTATTAAATTCATAGAATCAATATTTCATGGCGATCACCTTATGCATTAGCTAATCAAACCAATAAATTAACTAATGTTCAATCCAATTTTGAACATTACTATAAAGTTTGCACCACTAAATAAATTTACTCAGTATGGAAGTTGTTTTTCTTGCAGGAATTATTTTTTTCTCACGTAGATTTTGAAACGAGGGGCGGTAGCGGCGAATTGATAAATACAGCCGTTAGATCAATGGACTCCACAAATAAAGAGGAGCAACATTGATAGCCACCATAACATAGTTGATTTTTATCTTTCTTTTTTATTATTATTTTATTGTAAATAGTAGTTAGTAATATATTTTTGTGTGAAGCATTGTAAACATTTTAGAAATGTAAATATAAATTGATATGAATTTAAAATTTTGGAAGTATTATAAAAATATAAAAGAGAAAAATATAATTTCAATACATTTATATTACTAATATGTTTTACAAAAAATGATATTACGAATATTTATACATGAGAAAATATTGTATAGGTCGAAAGTGACATTATCTTATCTAATTTATATTCATGAGGATAAGGAGATGTGACATATATTGTATTGTAAAAAATCTATATCTTATTATATCATTTAATTATATTGAGTTTTAAAATTTATATTATTTCTTAACAATACTAAATACATTTGACAAAGTGGTAGAGGATTGATAAAACTGAAATTGCTATATTTATTAACTGAACAAAGTCCCATAACAACCATGTAGGGCATTTGGTCTAGTGGTATGATTCTCGCTTAGGGTGCGAGAGGTCCCGAGTTCAATTCTCGGAATGCCCCTGGATTTTTTTTTCCTTTGATTTAGTCCCTAAAACAAGTTAAAATTCCAAAATTATCCGCTCCTTTTCCAGAGACAACATGATGATGATGCCACGACTGATGAGTAGTGCTAAAACCCCAAAAATATCATAGAAAACTCGAGAAGAAGAAGAAGAAATTAAGACTTGGATGTTTTTACACGTACGCAAAAGTGGGGTGAAGTGGGCCCCAAGAAAGCACACGTACGCACAGAAAAGCGCAAAGGAAAAGCACTTTCCCGTCAAGTGGGGCCCCATGCTGTTAGTGCCCTTTCACTTTTTCTCTTTCAACTCAGGGCCTATTGGCCACCTGTCCACTTCTGCATTTATATCACATGGTTGTAATTA
>CATIWF010042037.1:0-19340 GCA_949630135.1 Balakata baccata
AAATGCGACTAGCATATAAGAAGCCAGCAGTAAAAGAATAGGTGAGCTAATGCAACAGGTATATTAGATGCTAGTTGCAAATAAATACACGCTGCTAACTCTTTTATAATAATTAATTATTATAATATATAGAGCAGATGCGACTAGCTTGTATAAGCCAACAGCAATAGATCAAATGCTACTAACTCTTTTAGGTCAGCAACAAACCTAAAAATGTTCTTTTGGTTCCAAGAACTTCTCCTGTTTCTTTCTTATTAAGAAAGCCTAACCCTAACTTAGCAGCTGAAGCTCTGCGATACTTCTCTCTCTCTCTCTTCTCTTGTTCTCCCCCGCGCTACACAGTCATTCTCCCTCACGCCGCTTGCTGCACCACTCGTTGTTTCTCCCTATGTTATTCTCCCTCTGTTGTTGCCCCTCTCGCCGCTTCTCCCTCTGCCATTCTCGCCGCTCACCACTTTCTAGTGTTTACTTTTCACTCTTCTTGATCTTGCAACTGATAGTTCATTTTAGGGTTTAAAAAGGGTTTTTCCAGATATTTGATTCTTCGTTTATTTTTGTTTTGCTTTCTTCTCTGTAAATTTGAGCTATAAATCTCCAATTTTTAGGGATTATTTTTCCATTCTGTAAATTCTCTGACCTAGCGCCCTCACACCATGCCGCCCCACTCCATTGCCAGTCCCCGCACCACACCGCTCACTTCAGCTCAACTTCTTCTTCTTCTTCTTCAAGCTTCAACCAGGTAAAATTATCTTCTGCTCATACTTTTTTATTTATTTATTTATTTTCAAAGATCCATGCTATTGTTTACGCGTTTCAATGTAACTAACACCATTTCTTTTTATTAAAAATGTTGTGAATTCGAGCAGGAGAAAAATACTATTTTTGTCCTTGTATGTAATTTTTATGCCAATAAGTCGTGCGTGCATTGGAGATGATTTTATATATTTTGATGAGTTAATTTTAGACTTTATCTAACTTATTTTAAAATAATTGTTAAATATTTTGTATCAAAAAATCATTAAAAAAAAATTTTTTCCAACAAAAATTATTCTGAAATTTTTTCTAACTTTATTTTTATTTTATTTTCTTATTTACTATTTATATATAATTATTTAATTAAATTATTAAATATTAAATTCAAATAAAAATTAAATAATTTTATTTTTAAATTAAATATTTGAATTAAAACTCATAAATATAAATAAATTAAATATTTATTAAGAATAATTTAAATATTTCATTTTTAAAAATATTTCATTCCTTAATTTGAAATAAAATTAATTTTTATTTTTAATTATTTAATAAATTAAATAATTAAAAATTAAAAATAAAATCTAAAACAAATATTGTTAACATAACAAATATTTTTAATAAAAATATTATTAAAAAAATAAAAGTAAAAATTATAAAATATTAAATTATTTTATTTTGTTAATTTTATTTTATATTAAATATAAATAGTAAATAATTAAATAAATAAAAAATGAAATTGAAGAAATAATAAAAAAATATCAGAATGATTTTTGTAAAAAAATTTTTTTTTAATGATTCTTATGATACAAAACATTTAAAAATTATTTTTAAATAAGTTAGACAAAATGGAGTGAACATGAGTGAAATTAATCTACATTTAGATTCATCTCATTTTGCCTTTCCGTCTAAGTACAGTTTCCCCTTCCCACCTTTCTAAGCTCCATGCCTCATAGCAGAATGATTTAGTCTTAGAACGCCAAGCATATTAACTTTTGCTTCCCAATACATGCTTTTATAGAATGTTATACCACACAATCATTCAACATAGTATTTTCAAAGATGATTCACTTTGTATTGCCAGGAAATATGCAACTCAACGGATTCGATTGGAGATTTGAGTTTGAAATATATTTCATTGTCCTGGATACTAAATCAGTAACGTTAAATTAAAACTTATCGGTGAAACAGATTTTTTTAAATTTCCCATTTGCTGGCGTGAATGACCAGTCAATCTCCTAATCATTGACTATGTGGGTCATTTCATTTTCTTCTAGATTTCGTATTAATTAATTGGATTGCAAAATAAGCTATGTTAGGTATTGTATGTAAAATTAATCACACAGCAATACAAGAGTTGACTTCTGAAAATAAGAATGTGATGGGTGTGATTCATTCATCTTTATTATAGAAGTTTCAGTTGCCCTGTTCTAATGCCAACTGTGTGTTGTGGTGAGCAACCATCAAAGAAACAAGGATTGTACCAAGGATGTTTGTCCTAGCGGCAAAGTGGAAGTACTCCTCTCTCAAAAGTCTCGGGATCCACACTCCTAAACTACAAAAAAAAAAAAAAAAAAAAAAAAGAAAACAAGAATTGTTATGTTAACATGCCATTATTGACAATCCCAAATGCTAGGAAATTCATTTTTCTAAATGTTGATATGGATATTTCAATGGTAATAAATTGAATCCATCTTTCCACTATTATTCTTTTGTTTATTATTATTTTAGAAATTATTACTACTTATTGTATATAAATTAAAAATACAATTTGTCAAATTGAAAACTAAAATGGTAAAATCAATTAAGAGATGATTTATGATATTTTTATTTGTAAAAATTAGGGAGATTTTGAGTTTGAGTTTCCTCGTAATTATCTATTCATATTAATGGTGTATTTTATACTATATAATGAGTGCAAGACAATAATTATCCCTATTATATAATCAAATAGAACAAATTATGTCAAGAAGTATAGCTGTTTATTTTTCCTCACTCCTAAACTTCAATTTAGCATATAATTGCGGAGCAGAGATATGCATGTGTGAGTATGGCCTTTCTAGAATAAAAAGAAAAACTTTTCTCAAAATAATAATAATAATAATAATAATAATAATAATAATAATAATAATAATAATTGAAAAAAAAAATTTAGAAATTAGACACTCGTTTCTTCTTCTCTTGAACTCCAAACGTAAGATTAATACCCAAGTTGATTGGGAATATGTATCTAGAAGATCACCTCACCTGTTAGACCCAATCCTTATTATCTAGAATATCATATCTTTCCCTTTCATACAATTCAAAAAATAAATAAATTATTTAATCATTGATTTGAAAACAAAAATTCTTTTAATGGTTTATTATTATTATTATTATTAGACTTGAATAAGGAATTAACATATTGCACAATAACCCATTAATGGAAATATGGAATAGGGAGTCAAACATATGCATTAAATAGGCTTGGCAATAGATTGTGGCGGGGATGAGGAGAATAATTTTCATTCTCATCTCTATTGTGATGCAGAAATCTCCATCTCTATTCCCATCATATTAACGGAGATAAATTTATTTTTATTCCCGCTCCTAAGACCCATGGGTTTCCCATTGGCTAAAATTTTTTAACTTAAAAATAAGAAATAATTAATTTATAATTAGAAAAATTATAAATGATGAAAAATATATTAGTCATAAAAAATAGAGTAAAAAATAAAAACTAGCAATATTTTATAAATAATTTTTATTTACTTAATAACGATTTATGAGTTCACTTCTTTATACCACCATCATAAAATTTATGAGTTCTTTACTTAACATATTAAACTTACATGAAAATTATGAGTTCATTTCTTTATACCACCATCATAAAATTTTTAAAATTTTAAATTATTTCTATTATATTAAATGTTTTTAATTATTTAAATTTATTGTTATTATAAATTTTATATTAATTTTGTTAACTAATTAGTAAATTTATAGTTGCAATTTTATGATGGATTAAAGTGTATATAATTATAAGTTTATACATATTGAAGTTCATTATCTATATATATATATATTAGGTTATATTTTGTAATATATTATTTTTATTAAGGTTAAAAAAGTAATTTTAATTATCGGATTCCCACGGGGTTAGAGCAGAGAATATCTTTCTATTTCCGCCCTATCCTGCCCCACTCTGCTCAATAGAAGAGGAATTTACTCTATCTCTATGTTGGTATGAACTTACTTTGTATTCGTTTCTTCACTATGAAAAGGTGATTCGGAGAATTCCTACTCCTTTTAGAGCAACTATATTGCTAAACCTACTTTCAAATTCTCCATTTTCCCATGTTCTTTTTAGTTGTGATGGGTAAAAAGATGATACACTAAACTTTCATAATTTTCAAAAGTAAAAAAGAAATAAAACTAAAAATGCATGTCTATGACCACATTTTTATTTAGGTTAAATCCATAAATGTTGCTTGCTACCTAACCCAGCCAGAAATTCTAAGTTTTAGGTTGAACATTTTTTTGGGCTGTTGACTATATATTCATTATTTTCACGTTTTTAGTTTTTGGTCTAATTTGGTTCCACTTATTGTGTCTATTGATTTGTAAATAAATAAAATAAAATAAAATAAAATAAATAGTCAATATATTCCCTGCAATGTTCGTGGAAAGAGTGTTCAACGGATTGTCTTTCTAGAAATTGAATTGGATAAAAATGAATATTCCATTTAAAAAGAAAAAGAAAAAAGAATACAGCAAATTCAAGTCATACAAGAAAAAGGAGAACATTAAAGACAAAAGATATAAATCAGCCCCTATGTTAAGATGTAAGTAATTTTTTCTACTTTAATTCAGTGCAATTAATTTTTTATAATTCAAAATTGGTGCAATTAGATATCTTAAATTATAATCAGTCAATATCATTAATACACTGTAGTTGAGTTGATTCGGTCACTCTAAAATAACATCTTATCTACTTTTTACAACAAACCAAATCGATGTTGTATAATTTGAAGGCAAAAGACATTGTTTTATGCATTTGAAATTTTTTTTAAAAATGACAAATATGCAAATCAGCCCCTCAATTATATCTTTTAGCTCAAGTTAGTCCTCCAATTTTTGACTAAATGCAATTAAGTTCCTAAAATTTAAAATTAGTACAATTAATCTCCTAAAAAATTACCTTATATTAAAACCGCGATGTTTTAATTAAAAGAGAAAAAAAAAACCTACTCTCTTTTAGAATTCCCCATCCTTTCACTTTACCCACATTTTTTATAATTCTACATTCCTTAATCCCTAATTATGATATGTCAAAGCTTTTCTTAGTTTGGATTTAGGGGCTTAGAATTCATAAAGTAAGATTATGACATCTTCTTCGGTCTTAGTAAATTGCAGTGAAGGGATCGAAAAAGTTTTAGTGTCATTAATGTGTTATTACAATTTCACCGCCCAGAATTAGACTTTATGGACAAAATCGAACCCAGGTCGAATATTTTATGAGTGCCAAAACTACATAATGAGTTATTGGTCTTTGATATATAATTTTTAGATTTTAATTTATGCTACAATAGTGTGGTTACTTTGTACATATTGTAAAATTGATGGTGTTAAGCTTCACTGAATTAATCAATCCAAAAGTAATTTTATGCTTATAATTACATCATTTTTTAATTGTATTAGTTATGAGTGATTGCAAATATGTTTGGTAAAATGTTAAGAAACTTCATTGCATTGATTTTAAACATCAGGGTTTGATTGCATCGAGTCAATAGTTAAGGGGTTGATTTGCACCTTTAACCTTTTTATTTCAAATTCAATATGGTGATATTTTGATTAAATTAACATCTGATTTTTTTTTATTAAAATGGAACTATTTTAATTGAGGCAGAATGATGCCGTTTTTGGAGACCAAATTGATTCAATGGAAGTGAGTTAACGGCGGTTAATGGATGTATAGTTGAAAGGTTTGATTACGCCGATTTTAAACTTCAGGGACTTAGTTGCACAATGTTAAAATTGGGAGCTGATTCGCGCTAGAGGGTATGGCTGAGGTGCTAATTTGCACATTTAGCCAACATTAAATGCAGGCCAAGTCACATATGTATATATAGGCACTGTTTGGTAACAGCAATTAGATTATAATCTAATTTGATCATAAAATAATCTAATTCGACTAATATTTTATGTTTGATAAAATAGTTTATTTGGAAAAAAATTAGATTGTAATCTTCCAAAAAAAAAAGCTTGTAGAAGAAGTATTAAAAAAAACTAATAGATTATGATTTTTTTTCCATTATACTACGTTCGTTTTATCAATTGATATATTTTAATATATAATTATTAAATTATATATATATATATATAATAGAATGTTAGATATAAAAATAGATATATTTATTATATTAGAATTATATATTTAATATAATTTTTATATTATATGTTATATAATTTGCTTGTATTATATATCTAAGTATATTTTATATAATATTTTGATTAATATAAATATATTTTTTTATGTCATTTTATATTTTTTAGCTATATTTTTAGGTAGTTTTATCAAATATTTTTAATTGAATCAATTAGAATATCCGCTTGAAATTATATTATCAGCTAATAGCTAGATTAAAAAGTCATAATAATAATAATAATAATAATAATAAGGTTGGCATTGACTTAGTTTATATTTTGTTTATTGGCACACAAAAATTCTGAAAAATGTGCACTTAAGAAGGTGGTTTAATTTAATTAATTTATATGCTACTAAACAATTTGTAATTAACAAAAGGTGGCAGCCGCCTGTCCCAACTTCCAACCATACAGTTGTTTCTTTCTCAATTATATATATATATTTGCCCTGTTATCAATTGTGTAGATGCGACTCCAATAACAACTAATAACATATTGTATATATGCGACTCTAATTAATATTATTTTAATTTTTAATAATTTAATCTTTTTAAATAGTCATATTTTTAAATGACTTCAATTTTATTAAGAACAAATTACTTCTTACCCCTATAATACACTAATACTTTTTGAAATTTAAAAAATATATAATTTATCTTATATAATTTGACATAATATATTAATACTCCCAAAATTTGAAAAAGAATATAATACGCTAGTAAAACGAATTTCTCCTTCGCTTAGAGGAGTGAGAATATTTTCTTTTGCTCATAGAGGTATTGGTATAGTAAATCATTTACCCTTGTAATTTGACATAATATACTAGTACTCTCTGAAATTTAAAAAATATATAATTTGTCTCATATAATTTGACATGATATACTAAAACTCCTTAAAAAGAATATAATACATTAATAAAAAATATTATATTTTACTCAGAGAAATATTAGCCTAGTAAATCAAATTTATATAATGATCTACTAGTGCAATATGTCAAAACTTTAGGATGATAAATATATAATTTTTAAATATTAAAAGGGTATTAGTGTAGTATGTCAAACTACAGGAGTAAGTCATATATTTTTTAAATATAAAGAAATATTAGTATATTATGTAAAAAAAGAGAAGACAAATAGTAATTTCTCCTTTGATTAATAATCCATAATAAATATATATTCAATTACAATACCTGAAAGATAAGTCTGTTAGATCGGAAAATTTTAAGTATACGATCCAAAAATATATGTACAACTTTATCTATTTTAAATATGAACAATTTTAGACTTAATTCCCTGAAGTTTTAATAAATTATAACTATAAATAAATTTTTAAAAAATTAATAATAAGTTTCTTATTTTTGGATAAAAATGTCATTTGAAATAACAATCATAAAGATATAGTCTTAAATATACTAGTTGTCCTATAATTATAAAAATTCTAAATTTTTATAAAAAATTATTAGACTGCACATAGATACTTAAAATATTTACATAAAAATATTTTAAATATAAAAAAATTATATAATATATTTTACTGCAGTATTTAAAATTTATACAGTATCAAATAAATGAATATTTTCTCTACTGTTAATTTTTTAAAAATTTGTTGCTAACTTTCAAAAGTAAAAGATCTAATAAGTTATATGTAATTTGTTTTTAAAAAAGTTTATTTTATGCATCTTAATTCTAGAAGACCTAGTCATCCATAACTAACTCAAAAGCACCACCATGTCCGTGTCTGCAATTGACATTGACCGTATGTCTTCGATTTTACATTCTTACCCTCAAAATTCTTACCTATTTGCTCCCAAGTGGGTGAGGTTTTATTTATTTATTTCCTTTTGGAGTTAATAATGTTAGAAAAAATCAAGAAATTGCGGTAAAATATAAACAATTTACACGTTTAATAAATCAACAATTATTATGATTAACAAAATCGAAGCTAATGGCTGTTTATTTTGAGAAAATATTTTCTGTTTCCTTTTTTTATATGATTTTTTTTTTCAATTATGTAAAAACATTTAAATACAAATTAGAAAAAAAAATTAAATTTACTATATTCTTACTCATTAAAGTGAAATTAATTTTTATTATCATTTAAATATGAAAAATGTTAATTATCTAGATACTTTTTAATCTAATTTTAAATAAAATACATATACTATATCCGTCAATTTATTTATTATATTCAATTTATACTAAAAATATAAATATTTTATATAAATTTGAACAAAAAGCGTTCGGATATATAATATTTTTAGGGAGTGTTTGGAATTATTATCGAGAATTCTAAAATGAAGTTTTGAATTTTTTTTATTTAATTGATTAATTTTTTTAATTTTTTATAAACTATTTTTTTCAAACTTATTTTTTGAAAAAATATTTATTTATTTATTTTCATAAAAAATAATTTTCAAAATTAAAAAAAATATAAAATTTTGCTCGAAAAATATTTTTTTTCAAATGTAATATCAAATACTATCTAAATATTAGGTAAGGTTTTGATGTTTGACATGATGAGATTTTCACCTTTGATTGGTTTTGCACAAAAGCTCATGGGAGTGATGATGAAGAAAGTGACCATACTTCACCAAAATGATATACACGCCCTTCTATTCAATGTAATTAATTCTTTTTCAAATAAAATAAATTTTAATTATCTAATCCAATACAATATTAATTTTTATTTTATTTTTATACTAACTAATTTTACAAAATTTTATACCTCTTTCTAATTTTAAATATATCTATATATATATAAAGGAATAATTTAATTCAATTTAAATTTTTTCTCTCTAATTAAACCTAAGTGGGAAAAAAAGAAAAGAAAAAAAGAGTCCTTTGCATTTGTAATGGAGAGCGTATGGCTGAATGTTAGCTGCTGCTGCTGCTTATTAATAATGGTATTGTTGACTGAATCTTCAATGCCATCAATGATATCCATTTGTGGATGATGTCTTTTACTTTCTTCACAGCTAGTTTTGGTCATAAAGATATAAATATTTAAAATTTAACACTACGTCCCACCCAAAAAAAAAAATTAAGAATATGAATATATATTAGAGTTTTTTTTTTTTTTGAATATATGTTATATATTGTTAAGAACTTGCCTCTACAATTTAATTAATTAATACTGAGATGATGAAAATTTTTAGAATCAGTAAGCGTGTGACTATTTTTTAATAAAATATATGCATAGCTGTTCCATTAATTTTTAATAAAATATATGCTAATTATGAAAAATAATATGTATATAATTCCTTCATATGCATATTCCTCTTTTATTAAAGAAAAAAAAGAGATTATGTTGTTGTGGTTTCATTATTTTTCAGAAAACTAAAATTCTTTTTACAACTTTTTAAATAAAAATGGAGAAAGAAATTTGAATTTTCTTTGGGTAATTTAATTTTCAACTATTTCATCCCATTTCACTCTTCCAAGAAAGGGGGAAAATGAAAATGAAAAGGGCAAAAGCAAAAAAGAAATTAAAATAAAAAAGAAAAAAATGTTGTGAAGAGAAAGGAAAGTTAGGAGGAAAGTCTCTGGGAAAGAGGTCTGACCTCTCTTTCTCTCTCTCTCTCTCCCTTCTCATTTGAACCAATCCAATTCTTGAAATATCGATGATAATCGTTCTTGCTTTGTAAATTCCTCTTCTCGTCCTTATTGCCCTCTTCCCATTTTCTTACTACTCGATCTCTTCTTTTGCTGTTCACATACATCTTTGAATTTTCTCTCCTTATCTAAGTTTCCGGGAAAATCATCTGTTATACTCCAAAGTCAAAGTTTCCATCTTTATTTTGGTTATTATGTGGAGAATTGTCTCTCAATTCTGAGATTTGATCATTTATAGCTGGTTCTTGTGTCCTTTATCCCGATTGCAAATACCCATCTCCTAATTTTGATAAAAAGCGTTGGATTTTGACTAAAAAATAGTTTCTTTTTTTTTCTCTCTTTTTTTTTTCGTATTATCGATCTGAATTCAATTATCTCTTCAAATCTAAATACCGATTTCACCAGCAGCCATAGAAGGCAAAGTTTATTTCTTTTTTTTCCTATCTTTTTTTAGTTTCCTGATTAATGGGTAACTGTTGTGCAAACCCAGCATCAGCCGAAGCTCATGAGAATAAGCACAAGAAGAAACAAAACCCTTTTGCTGGCGATCATGGTGCCACCAATGGAGTCACCCACAAGCTCACCGTTCTAAGAGACCCAACAGGACGAGAAATCCAGCAAAGGTATGAGCTTGGAAGAGAGCTAGGTAGAGGTGAATTTGGAATCACATATTTGTGTACAGACAAGGAGACTGGCGACACTTACGCTTGCAAATCAATTTCTAAGAAGAAGCTAAGGTCGGCAGTTGATATTGAAGATGTGAGGAGAGAAGTGCAGATCATGAGGCATTTACATAAGCATGCTAATATTGTGAGTTTGAAGGACACATATGAGGATGATAATGCGGTGCATTTGGTGATGGAGTTGTGTGAAGGGGGAGAGTTGTTTGATAGAATTGTGGCGAGAGGGCATTACACTGAGAGAGCTGCTGCTGTGGTCACAAAAACCATTGTGGAGGTTGTTCAGGTAAGAGAGGATTTGTTTTATTCTTTATTTTGCGATGGATCTTTTATTTTTGTTTTATCTTCAATCCAAGGATATGTTCAGGTGTTGGTCAAACCTGAACAGAGTTGGATGGTTGAACAGTGATTACCTAGTTCTGGTATATTCTTGTTGACCTAAGATTGATCAGGTTTTAGTCCTAATTAAGATGTTGAGTTATGTGTGGGCTTTGAATTGGATTCTACGATTTTTGTGAGTATAAGCATCTAGGACTGATGAACAAACTCAATTGATGAATAATGAATAGTGGCTGATTGAATTATGGACTTAGTGTTCATGGTAATTCGGTTTGAGGAATATGTACAGCAGATGATGATTCTTATGATCTGAATTTTTCTTTTTCTTTCTACCCCTTTGCACCTTCTCTTTACTTGTGTTTGTTTGTCTAGTCTAAACTCTCATTAGCTTTTATTACCCAGAAGTTTGGTTACCCACTGTTTGGGCCTATTTTCTTCGATATATATATATTGGTTTTCTTTCATCTCTCATGTATTATTAATTAGAAGCTTTATGGTATCAATTAACAGTTAGCTGGAACTGTAGAAAATGGTTCAATTTCCTTTAAAGCATTACTTTCTTGGTAATATATTCTACAATAGTACTAGCATCTGATGTGGGGTTCATCCCGTGAGGGAGCTTGGCATGGCTTTGGAGAGCTATGCACAATCTTAACAAAGTAAAACCACAGCTTTGACTGAAAGCTGGAGAGAGAAGCTTTCAGAGGCAGCTGTGTTTGATAGTCTCAGTATTTGTGCACAGCTCTTAAGTGAAATGTCAAACTTGGCCTATCTGTATGCTGCATACTGATACTGAATTTAATATAAGCATGCCAATTGGAACTTTATATTCTAGGTTGCGTCGGTGCCTCTTATTGATTTTAATGCGTTTTCCTGCAGATGTGCCACAAACATGGGGTGATGCACAGGGATCTAAAACCTGAGAACTTTTTGTTTGCAAACAAGAAAGAGACTGCACCTCTGAAGGCTATTGATTTCGGACTGTCAGTGTTTTTCAGACCTGGTAAAGCCTCTTGCTTACCTATTATATTTTGTAATTTTTCATTTAGCCACTAGTAAAGGTCGCTATGTGTACATTTGCTGAAGTTTGGTTACTTTCTACAGGTGAAACATTCAATGAAATAGTTGGAAGTCCATACTACATGGCTCCTGAGGTGTTGAAGAAGAATTATGGCCCAGAAGTAGATGTTTGGAGTGCTGGTGTCATACTTTACATCTTGCTTTGTGGTGTCCCACCCTTCTGGGCAGGTTGGTATTTTGGGATAGTATTAGCAAAAAACCATAATATATACACATAATATTGTTTGCATTAAGTGCATGCGGTGAAACTGCAGACATAAAAACATGCTGTGCATTCTAATCATACTGCAGAAAACCTGTAAAGTTCTGAACATTTGAGCTAGATGTATTTCCAATTATACATTTATTTTTCTCTAAATTAGAGGCTAGCACCTACTTATATCATCTGACAACGCGACAACCATTTTGGATCGATCACGTGTTTAAACTCAAAATCAACTAAACTGTCTACATTGCTGCATGGTCACAATATCAGGCACAAAATCGTGATATGCTGGCCCATGTCTCACATCTATTTTTGCAATAACTTTTGAGGGTTCTAGGTTTAGGCTTTTTCTTGTCATAAATTTGTTTTATACGTTCGTGTACTTGATTTTATAATTTCTTGTCCTTCCTATGCAGAAACTGAACAGGGAGTTGCTCAAGCGATTATTAGGTCTGCTATTGATTTTAAGAGGGATCCTTGGCCCAAGGTTTCCGATAATGCAAAAGACCTTGTGAAAAAGATGCTTAATCCTGATCCAAAGCATAGGCTTACCGCACAGCAAGTGTTAGGTAATGTTGGGTTTTACTGAAATAGATGTCTCATGTTTAAGGTGCTTATACTAATGACTAATTATGATAAAATGTTCCCAAAGTTAAACAGTTGCTTGTCCTTTGAATGCAGAGCATCCTTGGTTGCAAAATGCAAAGAAGGCTCCAAATGTTTCTTTGGGTGAGACGGTGATTGCTAGGCTCAAGCAATTCTCTGTAATGAACAAACTTAAGAAAAGAGCTCTTAGGGTAATGTCTCATATTTTTGTTTTCCAATTAAAGAAATAATTTTTTTGGCAACTTGATTTGTCTGAAATTTGGTTCTCTATCCTGCATGCTATCATTGATTCTTTTAAATTTCAAATAAACAGGTAATAGCTGAGCATTTGTCAGTAGAGGAAGTTGCTGGCATAAAGGAGGGCTTCCAACTGATGGATACTAGCAATAAGGGCAAGATTAACATTGATGAGCTAAGAATTGGGTTGCAGAAACTAGGCCATCAGATCAATGATAATGATGTTCAAATGCTAATGGAAGCTGTAAGTGCTGACCACTGAGTACTAAATTGCAATCTGAAAGCATTTAGCGTTGATTTGGATATATATATAGTCTTTAATAACCTCAGTGAAGCCTTTTAAAAGGCTTTGAGATGTGTCTTATCATAATAAATCCAGGATTATGATGTTTTTGCTGCTGCCTTTTTATCATGGGGCCGAAGAAACTCTATTTTTTTCATTTGACTATTGAAAACAATAAATAAATTAGCAAGTATATAATGAAGTGCTGTTTTGTATCATGTCCTTAACAGGGTGATGTAGATCGAGATGGCCATCTGGACTATGGAGAGTTTGTAACCATTTCTGTTCACCTAAGGAATATGGGTAATGATGAGCACCTTCTTAAAGCCTTCCAATTCTTCGATAAGAACCAAAGTGGGCACATAGAAATTGAAGAGCTAACAGAAGCCTTGGCTGATGAAGTTGATGAAAACAGCAAAGAAATCATTAATGCCATTATGCATGATGTAGACACAGATAAGGTATATCTCCTTGTGTCAGTCTGTTTCTGGTTCTAAATGTAGCCTATACATTTTCACCTTTAGTGTTTCATGGAGCTTTGACAATTTCATATTACTTTTGCCCTGTAAAATTGCCAGTTTTCATCCAAGTGTTCTCATGAATAATTCCTGTAAAATTGCAGGATGGGAGAATAAGTTACGATGAGTTTGCTGCGATGATGAAGGCGGGTACTGATTGGCGAAAAGCATCAAGGCAGTATTCGCGAGAGCGATTTAATAGTCTAAGTCTCAGATTGATGAAGGATGGCTCAATACAGATGAACAATGAGGCTAGATGACTCAAACAGGAGAGCATTATGACATCTGGGTACTAAAATTACTCAGTTTTTTTTTTTGGTCTTTGTCCAGATTGCCTCTTGTTCCTTTTCTTAATTTTTTAAATCCTTTTCAAATTTTATGTTCTTCGAAACTAGGATTTGGGTTCTGGTTATATTTTTTTTTCTTTTTTCCTGAATTTGCAAAGTTCTTATGTTCATTGTGAGAGAGTGAGGAAAGAAAATTAGTGGTTATTTTGGTTGTAAATAGTGTTAAATTGTTATTAATTCTATAAAAGAATAGAACTTATGCTACTAATTTAATAGTGAGCCTGTAAATGAGTAAACTCTGTATAAATTGCTTCAAAAAATTTTACAGCTGTGAAGAAATATCACAACACATTAGTAAATTAAATATACTATATATTAATTCTATAATTAATAAAATAGTTCACGTGCAATGGCTACAAAATATTCAGCTATGGTTAATTTGCATAAATCTCAATAATTTTTAAGAGACGTTGTTGAATTTAATTCGGGAAAAGATATGTATAGTCTTCTATAATTGGTCGCTTTTGTCATTTTGCCATCTTGATCTTTTTTTTTTTTTAATTATTTTTTATATTTCATTTTTTATTTATTTTCTCTTTTAAAAAATTTAAAAATATGATACAATCGATCGCTATATGATGATGCGTGACATATCAGAAAAGAACATAAAAAGTATATTTTGATAAAAATTAAATTTATATAGAGCCAAGTGGGCTAAAAACAAAATGAAAATGACAAATTGAACAAATGAAAAAAAAACGGACAAAACGGTAAAAAGGGGCAATTACGGGAGACTTATCTTTTTTATTTCAAGAAAAATGTTAAGGATTAAAGAAATTGTCTCAATCACACACAAAATGGACAAATCTGAAAAAAACAAGTAACAATTGTAGTTGAAAGTGGGGCTCCAAATCTTGAAGGGGAAAGATTTGGGAAAATGCTGCATCTCCGTCATTGTCTTATAATGAAAATGTGGCCTTGCACATGCCGTATGGACAAATAGCTTTATAATTCAAACTCATCGAAAACACCTTCATGATTACAACAATTTTATATGGGCTAATTTTGTAGTATATTTGCACCTATGATATATCTAATATTTAGAATTATTACACTTTTAATCTTTAATTTTAATTATTAATAGTTAAAAGTTGAGATTAAAAGTTAAAAATGATTTTAAACGTCAGATGCCTCTTTTATGTGATAGTAAAAGTTCCTGTCTATATTTTGCTTCCAATGAATTGGGCATAGCCATACACATGGATTTTGACAAGTCTACAGTCTACAATTCTGGTCCGATAATTTGATGGTGACCCCCGTGTCTGCATGCATATGATTTAGAGGGTATGTATGTCTTTTCCTGCGCATATTCGTAGGAGGCTAGTTAGGTACCTGAACCTTGGAATGAGGACAAATGAGCAGCTGACAACTGTAGGTTATGAAGTTTTGTCTGATGTATAGGTGTCCTATAACCCTCAAAGGTGAAAGAGACACTAATTTAATTATAAATTAACATATAACTAATAATTTTATTATATGCGAAGATAATATATACATAATTATATTATTAAATCAGTTTATAAATTATATGATAGGTTATAATTACTCAAAAAAATTTCAAAATTAATGAAATAATAAAAGTCTATTATCTAATCTTAGCTATAAATTTTTTATTCAAACTTTAGATATAAAATACTTTTAAAATTTAAAAATAAAATATTTTATCTGCTCATAAATAATAAAAATAAAATCAGGACCTGCATGGGTCTTCTTTTGCTGCAATTATTTGATTGTAATTAAAATAATGTTTTTAGACAAAAACATAATTATTGAATTTACTAAATGAAATAATGAATCAATAATTAAGAAACTTGAAGTTAAGCATGCATATTGAATCCAGCATTTTTTTATATATAGACGTGCCTTGTACAGCTATACAAATCCAAATACCCAATTTGTTTCATAATTAATTCATATGCTCATGCATACAACTAATGTTTATCTGTTCAGTTTAATCATTGCAAGTGCAATTGGTGCAGGCAACCGTACCTGGTTTTGAATTCTTACGGGTTTCTTCAAAAGATAAAATATTCTTTCTTTTTTTTTTTGGAAATTAGATAAATATTCTTTCTAGAAATTTAATATATAAAAACTTTCTGAATCAGCTAATAAACAAAAGTAAATTATCACCGTGATTAATGCTCCAAGATTAAGCATTCAAATTCTTAACCATCCAAGTTGGAATTGTTATATCATAGACTGACTGTAATGTTCTTAATTTAGGTTCAGATAATTAATATGTTTAATTGTCACAATTAAAATTATTAGAGTCTAAAATTGGAGTTTAAAGATTAATAAAATATTTTATTTTTGTTGTGAGTGATTTAATTAAAAAATATAAAATTGAAAAAAGTTATAAAAAAGAAATAAAAGTCAATGTTTTAAGTAGATATTTGGCAAAAACAATGAGGGACCAAAGTCTTTACCAAAATATAAAAACCCTTCTTCTTCCTTATTAACATCAGTCCCAAACCCTAACTTTTCCATCTAAATTCGTGTTCTCTCTTCACCCCTCTATTTTCCTACTTTTTTTCACTCAAAGGAAGCCAAAATCACTAAAAACTAAAGGAAAAATCACTTATATAGCCCAAAACCCTTTAGAAAAGAAGAAAGAGAGAGTTGTTAGAGCTAAAGAAGTCATTTTCTTGGAGAAAGAAGAAATGAAGAAACTAAACACTCAAATCTACATTGTCTTTGGTAAAGGAAGAAGTAAGTGAAACTAAAAATCATCTTGTCTTCTTCTTTTTCTCTTGTTTTCTACCATTTTTGTACTTAGTGGAGACCCATTTCATATGAGTTAGTTCTTTAGTCAAACTATGATTTTGAAGAGTTAAAACTCTTTCTTTTAGGTTCTAGATTAGTTAAAAAAGGAACTTGACATGAATTTTGAATTAAAAGAGATAGTTTGATAGTTAAAGTTGAGTTTATGTTTATGTTTAAAGAGTAGAGTTATATTATATATGTTTGTTCTTTGGCCTAAAAGAGACATGTTGATGTCTTGTTAGGTGATATAGAGGGTGGTGGTAACCCCCAAAGGGAAGATAAAGCTTGAGGGCTTAAGGTTTTTAAGGCTCCATTTGAGGTTAGTACATATATGCAATATTATTCTTAAACTCATGTCATTTGCATTTTTGAAATGGTGGTTATTATATCTTGAGATGATGATTGGCATAATATTGATGTTGGAAATGATAATTATGATGATTTATGACTATTGAGGATGTCTATGAATTTAATATAATTTTTGGTGAACTATGGTATTTGTGATGTTGTTGGAATTTTATGGAACAGTCTTATTCCTTTAGCATAACTTATGTTATATAACTCGGATTCGCATGAAACTATACACATAGAGCTAAAACTTTTATGAAGAAGATGGATTCGAATTCTGTCTATAAATAGGCCAAAAATGGGCTACAAATGTCGGATATGGAGCTGTCCATAATATCATGGCCAAAATTTCAGTGAACAACTTGTGATGTTTGAGCTATAACTTATGCTATAAAATTTGAATTTATGTGATTCTTGCTGCATATGAAAGCTAAGATATTAAGCTAAAACTTATTAGAAGACCACGAATTATAATTCAATTCCTAAATAGGTGATAAATGCATTCCAATATTATAGCAGAAATATGATTGGAAAGGAATATTAGGAATTTGGCCTCATAAATATTGTGTGATACACATATATGTTAAATTGTTAGAATTTTCTTTCTTTGCATATAATTATGTATTTTATATGAGATTTTTAAGCCCTAATAAGGTAAATTATGTCATATGATATGCAAGTATGGAATGAAATAAAATTATAACCTATTATGTTGAAATAAATTATGAATATATATAATTGCCCATTCCTCTTTACAAGGACGAGACTTTGGATAGATGGCATGCCATTGAGAGTCTTTTACGGCACCGTAAGAAATTTTTATATGATTCTTAATTATTGGACAAGGTGGCTTAAGCTCAGAGAGTGCTCTTGTCCATTATACTAGCAACTTAATCATGTTATTAAATCAAGGTAGCTTAAGTTCGGAGAGCGCCCTTGACTCAAGCTCGTGACGAGCATAATTATAGGAATACACAAACAGGTGAATAGGGTGGCTTAAGCTCGGAGAGCGCCCCTATTCATAACCCGTTATCCAGTTAGTCCGGTTTTGAGTAAATGGGCTGTTGGCTAATTAAATAAGCTGAATAAATGGAAATGACTACTTGTTATATGATTATTGAATGTTTTATAATATGTGACATAAGAATGTATAATGTCCCTAGATTCAGCTAACTATGAATAATTTATGGTTAATCATTAATATAATCGGCATATTCACTTTGATTGTCATTTCATTGAAATATGTACATAATTTGATAATGTGAGACAAGTATGCTATGTATGTTATTAAATGATTATATGATTTTGGGCAAATATATATATATATATATATATGCATGCTTGTAGTATTTTAAATGTATATTTTATATATGTTGAACATTATTTTGGCATTAGCATAAGTATACATGTGATATGTCATCCCATGATTGCATGAATTTATATGCATATATGTACCACTAAGCATTAGATTGCTTAGCATATGGGTGTTCCTGCACGCAGGTTTGGAGCCGGTAGATAGAGAAAGTTGTCTGAAGAGAAGAAAGTCCATCAGAGACCATAGTGCAGACCTTTGGTGTCGGTGATATCATGACATTTTTGTTTTTGTCATATGTCATATGGGATATGGGTAGTTGGTTTCGTACATGTCTATTAGATTAAAGAACATGTATTTATATATAATACAATTCTGTCAACACCGGGCCAGTTTAGCCTAAACTGGATTTATTTTATTGGATGAATGATAGTTTTATGCATGATATAAGATAGGAACTAATATGTTAAAATGGTAACATGGAAAATATTTGTATGAAAGGATGTTAAGAGATAATAATATAAGGAAAAGACAAAGTTTTAAATTTTCACAAGTTTTCAATAACGAAAAGTCTATAACACTTGCTTATATAGTTAGGTTAATCTTAATTATATGAGAGGGTGTTACACTAACTTCAAAAAAGGAGAAGAAAAAAAAACACTCCAAAAAATAAAGAACAACGATCTTGACATCATCCTCATCAATGTTCCATTTCCCAGAAATAAAAAAATTCTTCAAGAGCACCATTGCTCATCTCTGAAATACTTATTTACAATAATACTTAGCTTACTCTCATAATCCAATATCTTCTCATCACCATTACACTTCAAACTAATGATAAGAGCAAATTCAGAAATA
>CATIWF010042055.1:0-13249 GCA_949630135.1 Balakata baccata
TTAGAGTTGTAGCACTATTAATTAATATAATAATATAACATCATTATAAGTTAACCTTTTAACCAAGCTAGAAGATATTAAAATAATAATAATAATAATAAGGAAAGCCCACCTAATTTGAACTCTTTACCATGTTACGAGAACAAGTCTGTGGGCAGCCAGCGGCCGCAGCTTGAAGCAACAAGGCATCGGGTCTCCTATTCCAAAGTCGGTTTCGCAAAAGGCGCCCCCTTTCTTTGATTTGTCTCTTTCAATGTCCTCACGACGCACACGTCAAAATTTTCCATCTCATAGTATTTCTTTTGTGCCATCAGATAGACATCTGTGGTATTTATAAAGGATGCGGGGATTCGTGATTGGTACAGCTAAAAGTCTCCTCAAGCGTTCCTTTCAATATCAACATCGAAACCACCGCTTGCTGTGTCCTCTTTTCTCTTCTCATTCGCGTTTCTTCTCTTCCACCCCTGCTCTTGATTCCCCTTCTTCTTCTCCTTCACCCATGGCTCCTGTTTCTCTTAATACAATTAATCCTAAGGTGCTCGATTTTGATTTAATAATGTTTACTGTTTGGTTGCTTTTTCGAGGTTGAACTTGAGTGGTTTTTGCATCTGGATTTCTTTGGTGTTGTTTGTGTTGTGTGCTTTTTATTCTTGTTTTTTAATTCTATTCGTACTATTGGGTTCGCTTGCTTTTGACTCTTTTTCTTGATTTATCAATTCAAATGCTCGGCTTTTCTTTGCCTTGCCTTTTACTGATTGGAAAGTTTTTGTTTTGAGTGAAGTCTAGTAAGCAACGCACCTGTGCTGAGTGCTATTGGATTTTATTGTCGGACAAGATTTGATTGAGTTAAAAGACATCCCGCTCTTGGATGAATACTTTAAAGACAACATGATGTCCAATATTTCAGAAGTTCATTTTACTATATTCGCTTGTAAAAATGCCAATTTTTAACTTTATAACTGAATGCACTTGCTGGAGCAAGTTTTAATCGTAAAAAGGTCCTTTCGTAATTGTGTCAATTACTTAATTCTAATCATTGAAATTTTTTATATTGACGGTGAAGGAATAACTATGATCCTTATTTTATAATTTTTCGATCATGTACACTTCTTAAATGTTTGGTTGTTGGCAGCTTTCCTGTTTTCCTTTGTATTCCCCATTTCTGAACACTTTGTCTTGTAATTGCAGGTTTTGCAATGTGAATATGCTGTTCGTGGTGAGATTGTGACCCTTGCACAGGTAATGCCCATCACCAGTTGTTTTATGTGTAGGGATCAGTGCTCATCTTGCTTCGAACTTGTTTTACATTTGAATATCGACGCTCTTTGTTCTGTAAAAGAACTGTTTGTACCCAACTATGAGTACAGAATGTCTATATTTCTGTGCAGAATTTACAAGAAGAGTTAAAGTCTAAGCCAGGTTCTCATCCGTTCGATGAGGTATGTTTCTTTTACAATGTTGTTTGAACACTAATTATTATTATTGGGGGGATGTATTTTGTTAATCATGGTTAGAACTGTATCCTTTTGGCGTGATTGTATACTTACTATTGAAGCAAGTTCTGCTTGAACATTGAAGAAACCAGTAACCAAAATGGGCATAAAGGCGTTGTCAATAAACTAAAGAAGAGACTTTCCAGATACCTTTTTTTCATTTAAAGCGGACACCATCTAAAATGCTTCTGATGCTTTGATATACTGATACTGATTAATTTCATCATCTTATAACAGATAATTTACTGCAACATTGGAAATCCTCAGTCTCTTGGCCAGCAGCCGATAACATTCTTTCGAGAGGTTAGTTTGCTGCAGCCTCTAAATGAAAGGCAGTAGGCTATGCATATGACCGGTCCAATTCTCATTGATGATTATTTCTTCCTTAGGTACTTGCGTTATGTGACCATCCTGCTATATTGGACAGAAGTGAAACTCAGGGTTTGTTCAGGTGTTCTACTACTTGAAATGAAGGAAGCAACACATTTTAGCTCTTTTTAATTAGAGAGCAACATTCCAAGTGTTTTTACTATTATTTTGATATGAACTTTGGAGAACCACACTCCAAAAGCTAGCTCAAGAAGTTGGAGAATCCTAAGTCTATATAAACCCCACATCACTTTCTTAGTTTTCCGACTTGAGATTCAAGTCTCATATCTTGCAAGTGGGATCATAACAATCCATTGCGCTCCGCAGCCCGGCGCCCCGCGGGCTGGCTATGCACTAGGTCTTTCCTAGTCCTGAGCAAACACTGCTGTGTCGGCGTCACTATCCGCACCACATGATTGTACTGGGAGACATGATGGATGACCCTGATACCATTTGATATGAATTTAGGGAGAATCACACCTCAAAAGCTAGCTCAAGAAGTTGGAGAGCCCTAAGTCCATATAAACTCCACATCACTTTCTTAGTTTTCCAATGTGGGATTCAAGTCTCATGCCTTATAATCGGGATCATAACATATTTATCCTTGGGAACATGTTTGGCTTCTGTTAAATTTATTACTCATCCTTAATCTACAAACTTGTATAGTATCAGAAAGTGAGTTATTATATAAGAATTTGTTTCTTAAGCATATAAAATTGACCTTTAGCCTCTCCTTCTATGTCAAGTTGTAATCTGTGCCTCTTATGATAATGTAGATTTTAGTATGAAGTATGAACTATTCCATTTTGATTGTGCTGGTGAAAATAGTTGTTTCATCCCATGTTAACATCATTTTTCTTGCTAAAACTGTTAAGGTGGTGGCCTTTCTGGCATCTTTCATATCTATTAAGAAACTGACTTTACTTCTTGTTACAGTGCTGATGCCATAGAGCGAGCTTGGCAGATTCTTGATCAAATTCCTGGAAGAGCAACTGGTGCTTACAGTCACAGTCAGGTTATAATCACACTGTCCACCTCCATGAACTTAAAATACAATGATCATTGTTGTGCTAAATAATACAAGATGATTATTATTTTTCTTCCCACATCAGGGTATCAAGGGATTACGTGATACTATTGCCGCTGGGATTGAAGCTCGTGATGGTTTTCCTGCCAATCCAAATGATATTTTCTTGACAGATGGTGCAAGTCCAGCGGTAACAGTCAGTCTCACATATTATCTGAAAGATGAACACCACAAACTATCATTTCTATATGAATGGTTTCCGTACACATTAAAACAGATATATTTTTGAAGCATGTAAATAACTGATTTACTTGTGTCTATTTCCAGGTCCATATGATGATGCAGTTGCTGATAAGATCAGAAAAGGATGGAATACTTTGTCCCATTCCTCAGTACCCCTTGTACTCTGCTTCAATTGCTCTCCATGGTGGTAGTCTGGTATTTTGAGTAACATCATACAAACTTGAGCAAATTTATTGCTTAGCCTTCCTACGTTGAGACAACTGGCTATAAATAGCAGCTTGCTCGAACTGCTTCAGTGGCACAGTGTCAAAATTGACTTTGTCGAATATAAAATATGAAATTACATATCCGTCACTCCTCTTGAATTATTTTTGGATTTGCAGTTTGAAGTAGAACTCGGGTGTTTCTGCAGGTTCCATACTATCTTGATGAAGCAACTGGGTGGGGCTTGGAAATTTCTGAGCTTAAGAAGCAATTGGAAGATGCCAAGTCTAAGGGTATTACTGTCAGGGCATTAGTTGTAATAAATCCAGGCAATCCCACAGGACAGGTATGACTAAGAAGTAACTGGCTTTAGTGTCCTGTGATGGAGATAATTTACTTATTGATTTTGATAAAAGAAAATGACATTCAGGTTCTTGCGGAGGACAATCAGCGAGAAATTGTTGAGTTCTGCAAACAACAAGGTCTTGTTCTTCTTGCCGATGAGGTAGGTGGATATGAGTTTTCAGAATGAACCTATTGCTTTGGGCCTTTTACAAAAATGATTTTATATGAATTACTTACAGGTTTATCAGGAAAATGTATATGTTCCTGATAAGAAGTTCCACTCGTTTAAAAAGATCTCTCGATCTATGGGTTATGGTGAAGAGGATATAGCTCTTGTGTCTTTTCAGTCTGTCTCCAAAGGTAAAATGTATATACGTGTTTATTGTTAAGATTAGTTTGCAATTTCTGAAATTTGAGAATGAGTAATCCATTTTTCAAATATTTCCAGGGTACTATGGAGAATGTGGAAAGAGAGGAGGTTACATGGAGGTCACTGGATTTGCTCCTGATATAAGGGAGCAAATATATAAAGTGGCATCTGTGAATCTTTGTTCCAATATATCCGGTCAAACTCTTGTTAGTCTTGTTATGAGTCCACCCAAGGTTATCTTTCTTATTTTGTTTACATTCTTCCACTGATTTTGTATTTTTTTATTGAGGACTGGACTTTGCTTCTGTTAAGATTGATTTGGCATTTGATGTCAGTGTACCAAGGTGATGGGAGAAACCTATTAACGTTTTAGCAGTCTTCTATTACTACTGATGAAACAGAGTTACGTAGGTTGGAGATGAATCATATGAATCGTTTTTGGCTGAAAAAGATGGAATCTTGTCATCCCTTGCAAGGCGTGCAAAGGTCAGTCAAGTCAAATTAATTTGTTGTATGGATTAAGATGTTGAGAAAAATACAATAGTTAGTAGGATTGTGGCTGCTGAATTCTGCATTTCAATATGATTTTTGTGCATTGTTATGCCGATATTGACAATTCTTAATTTCTTATCATTTAATGGCAGATATTGGAAGATGTACTGAACAATTTGGAGGGTGTAACATGCAATAAGGCAGAGGGGGCAATGTATCTCTTCCCCCGTATCCATCTGCCTGAAAAGGCAATTAAAGCTGCAGAAGCTGCAAAAAAGGCCCCCGATGCATTCTATTGTCAGCGACTCCTCAATGCCACTGGAGTTGTTGTTGTTCCTGGTTCTGGGTTTGGGCAGGTAAGTTTTTATTTGTTTTTTGCAAATACATTGGTTTAATGCAGATTTCTCTTCCGGGATTTTGCAATTTGCATTCAGATGGAATGACATATGATGCTTCTTGAGAATTAACTGGAAATTTATGAGCGATGTGTTTTGATTATACCTAACACTTCGTTTGCTTCAAGAATTTTGACTGATTCTTTTGTGTTTGCGATGCGTTGTGAAAAGGTTCCGGGCACTTGGCATTTTAGGTGCACCATACTGCCTCAAGAGGATAAGATTCCAGCCATTGTTGCGCGCCTCACAGAGTTCCACAAAGGTTTCATGGATGAGTTTCGTGAGTGAGGGAGCTTCCCTTCTCAGCATTTAAGAAAAAGTTGCAATAAGAATGTAGCGAACATTTTACAAATGCAACAAGACATGGGGCTCATTGCATTTTTTTGTTTTTCTGCAAAAGAAACAGACATGTTTTGCCTTTAAAGATATGCTGAGTTTAAAGATGTTACTTCTCGAAAACACTATTTATCAATATCATGAGCCATTCGCTCTGAAAGCTTAAGCCTATTCACTCGCCTAGTTTATATTCCCATCAATGAGCATAGGGGCGATGAATCATAGGAAATTATTGGCGTGCATAAACCTTTGGACTGTATTACGGACATAAGAAAATGGCACAAGCATACATAAACCTTTGACAGTATTGGACTACTTGCAAACAGACATAAGAAAGTAAACAGACATTATTTGTGCGAGTCAGCACAGTATCATTGCAAATTGGGCGCATCCCTATTTGTTAAAATTTTATTGTGCAACTTAAAAATTACAAGAGCATATAGAAATTATTAGCTATTATGTTATTTATAAACTATTTCAATCATATAGTGATATTTATTTAATTGTTTTGTTCTTATTGGTTGATGTAAATATAATATCGATACATGTCACTATATGATTGGATTAGATTAATCTATAGATAATATAAGAGGAGTATAATCTCCATGAAAGGAAGAGTTTGAGAATCAGAATCTATTGTGGAAAACCCTGAAAATCAGATATAGCCAAACAGCAGCAGCATCTACGTTTGAGAACTTAGGGAGAGAGGAAGAGTTTGCGCGGTTTCATTATGCGGCGTCGTTTAAAAAGCTATGAATTTGACAGAAAACGTGCCCTCATGATGCGTGCCCTTCACAGCTGACGGTAGTGTTAAAAAGGATTAATGTGGTCAACTTTAAAAGTCTAGAGATTCAATAAAAACAAAAACAAAACAAAACAAAAAAAAGGAAGAAAGAATTTCAAAAACTTCATAGAAAAAACTCAAAATGTTCAGGGAACCTATAAGGTGTTTTTGCCCTTAATTGAAAAATTCAACAACTTTCTTAATGAGATGAAAATTCAACAACACTAAATAGCACTAGTAAGCTAACTCAAAAGTTCAAACAGACGAGTGTTCCATTTGGACGAGATGAAATCAAGATACAGACCTGTTCAAGTTCCAATCCAAAAAAACAATTCTATGGGTTCAATCCAATCCTCTGTTTTGCCAACTGGTATGAAACGACAAGTATTACAGGCAACAACTGGGAATACATATGATGTCGAGAAAGATATCTTCAAGACATAATTTTGTTTCTCATAGGCGGCTAATGACCGTCTCCACCTCTGCAGGGGTATACAAATGATATGTTGGAGCCACCTTAGCAATGTCAACATTGTTAGGAGTCACCTGATATCGATAGCACAATTCAGTTGGCAATAATATGTTAAACCGTATACTCGATAGAGCTTAACCAGTTACATACTTAGAAAGAAACATGTTTTAAATTTCAACTGATGAAAATTAAATAGAACTGCATTTAAGATCCAAAACACGTTGATCAATTTTGGCCTTACCTTCTCTTCCATAACTTGTTTCAGAATTGAAAGTGCAATTGTCTCGGCCTCTTGAAGAGTTATGTCCTGCACAAAATAAGCAAGCGGCATCAACAATCCAAAATGAAAAGGCTTAATCCATGTTCATTTGAACAGATAGTGAACTTATTATATTTAGCACAACTGACCACATACTGTACTGATACGCTGCATTCAATTTGAGCTCCCAAAGGAGCCACAAGTCACTTTCAGGAATACCTTGTTATATTGCTCTTGCAAGGAACTATCTGCACCTTCTGAACCAGACCCAATAGCCTTTGCATTGCATTGCCAAAATGTCCCAGATGGATCTGTATAATACCTACAGAGACAACTTCTTTTTAGGCCAAAAAAACAGGAAAGATATTGCACAATGTATAGTGGAACATAGAAAAGTTCAGGTATAAAAAAGGAAGCCGTCATTTTACTTTGAGGTTAAATTCATAAATTCAAGGTCCAAATAGAGGGCCAATACAATTACTATAGGTGCAAATACTGCCATCATGGGTAGCTTCTAAATCCAATTCTTTCAAGAATACACACACAAGGAGAGAAAGGGATGGGAAAATTAAAGTAAGCTTATAAATATAGAGACAAAGTACTCACAGGCTAGGACCATTCTCATCATGACCAGCAATGAGAAGTGACACCCCAAATGGCCGAGACTGCAAAGAGACAGGATAACCATAAACCAAAAGCATATAATATAAGCAACATTGGTAATCTATCAGGAATTTCGCAGTATACAACCATATGAAATATTATAAAAAAAACTTCTGCTTGTATAGCAAAGGAGCAAGTATAGAAACTCATTTTTCTTTCTTTCTAAGTGATGATAGTAGCAGCAGAAAGATATAAGCTTTACTTGAAATTTTATAGATGCACAGTACAGCAACCAACTTGATTGTCAATGATGTATGAACATTTCTAATATTCATGAAATTAAAAATATATCCATTCTTTTATCAATATATATATATATATATCCATTCTGCTAGATATGGTTAACAGTTCCAGAATTCCCATACAGTGGCTGCAGAATACCATAGCATCTACACAGTAATGAGTCTGGCAGAGGAAACCACGCAACGTACATTCTAATCAAAGGGAAGATGAAAAGAAAAATGATCACGTTTTATATCAAATGGAAATTTGAAAAGGTAGAATGCAGTGGAAGGTTAAAGAGTGAGCAATGGTGATTGTTATTTTCAGAAAGAAATGCACACAAAAAGAAATTAAAATGTAGAATCTAATGATCTAAAAATAATCTGTTCTTATGAGTGAGGAGTAAACAGCTCTACCATGGATTCTTCATCGCCTTCACCAAATCGCAGAGCCAAATCACAAAGTGCTTGCGTTGTAGACTCCACTGTCATGGGCTCACCATAAGAGAATCTATGGTTCTGAAGCATTAATCAACAGAATTAGCAAAGGAGCATCCTAAAGTCCACAAGGCATCACTGTGGCAATAATGAAAACAGTACCTGAGTTTCCACACGTGCATGCTCAACAAGTGTTCTAGCATCTGCTATCAATCCACTCATAGCACATCCAATATGCTCATCAATTTCCATAACTTTCTCCACACTACTGGGCTCCTGAGAGAGAATTGAACAGATGCATTGGCTGGAATTAGTTGTAATAATTCACAATCACGGTGATCATAATTTCCATATTAGATAGATTGTGCCCACCATGTGACATCTACAAATGCAAATAATTACATCTGTAATAAAATAACTCAAAGAAACACAAGACTCACTCCATAGGTTGATTAGATTATACGTTTATCATACTATATATAAAAGTAGGAATAGAAAGGGACAGACAAATTTACCAAAAAGACAATCTGATTATATTAATTAATTGAATTAATTTTGTTATTTAATAATTTAATTTATTAGTGAATAATATCAATAATTCATTACTTAGAAGTACAATTCTATTAGGACTAAGTAACTATAAAAATGAAAAAATAATAAAACGGCAATTTATCTTTGCACTCCTATAAAGTGTATTATGGTCGTAATCCTTAATTAGTTAACTATATAAATTTAAACTTAGAGATCGTAATTTGCAAAAAATAGAAAAGAACAAATTATAGAACTTCATTATAAAATTTTAATTTCAATAGATATAAATAAATATTTTAAAAATAATAGGGCATTTTCTGTTATGTGGTAAATACCTTATGAGTACTATCGATGGAAATAGAGGAGCATATAAAATGACCGTAAATTACTTATTCTCTATTTTATATATGACTCTAAATAATGGATAAATTAGTAATTTGATAGAATTTGTGATAAACATGCATTTCTATAATTCACTATAAATAAAATACCACAATAAGAAGCAATAAATTAATAAAAAAACAAAAAAAGTTACATAAAAACCAAATGGTAATTAATAACAAATCCAATATATAATAATCACGTGCAAAGCACGTTAATGAAAAGCTAGCCACCTAAAAAAAGTCCAAAACATGTAATTCATATGCCTAAAAACAAATCTATAGAATGAGGCCTACCAGCAGCGGTGAAGTGATACGCTTCTCAACTGCAAGCACAACACCTTCTTTTGTCTTTAACCCAATTGCAGTTGAACCCAGCTGCAATTACAAGAAAAGAGAAGTTATTCTTATATAAGGATCATTTAAGTATCCACTTTATTCGGTGGCATCATCATGATATATAAACTTTGATCCAGTGGTCCATACATGTTTGAAAACCTTGAATACTTAAAAAAAAATATAAAATTTATCGTTTTCATTAAGAGATCTAAGAGAAGAATAATTTTCGTGCGGAAAATGAGTTTAATTGCTGGCATTCACTTCTAGGACTCGTCAATGCCAACATGCTGTATTAATTTATAATACAACAATTACCAAGTGCATTCCTGACATCTAAGTGCAGGGTTCTTGTAGGAAAAATCACAAAAACAAGTTACTTCCTGCAAAGTATTTCATATAAAATCGCAATTAGTCATTACCAATGAAATCACTCCCAATATTGACATCAAACGCTATCAAAAAGATTAGAACAGCATAGCCCAGTTGAAATAATCACCAGGATAACTGTTTTGACTCAATGAAGCACATAGAAATAGAGCATATCTTCAGGGTAGAGAAAAAATTACCATAAGCAAACAAAAAAGGGTTTAGAGTACCTTAATTGCTTCAATTGCATATTCAACCTGAAACAATCTTCCTTCTGGAGAGAAAGTGTTCACTCCTCTATCATACTCAGTCCTTAAAAATAAAAGAACAATTAAAAAAAAAAAAAAAAGCACACACACAAATCAAAAACTAAAAAGAAAAAACAAATAAAAAGCAAGAGAGTGGTATTTAAAAAAAAAAAGAATCATAACTGAACTAAAATGCCACCATAACATGTGATAAAGTTTACCTTGTGAGAAACATCTTTGGTTCGATCTAGATAGCAGATCCTTGAGAGACAAGAAGGAAAGGCAGAGTAGGGTCTGATTTGTGATTTCTTCGGCTGTTCCTTGCGTTTTTCTACAGCTCGAGTCTCTACTTGTTAAACAAGACAGGCAATGAAATGTTTCGATTTCTAATATTGGGCTTTGGGCTCTCTCTGGAGCCCAGATCTGGCCCAAATTTTGTATTTCCCAGGCCAATATGTAGTATCCATGGCTTGTGTACCATAGACCCTGTCCATGTACAATATGGACCAGGAGCCCATACATATGAGAAACCAGAGCTAAAAAATGCGTGTTTCTATTTTTTTTTTTAAATTAATGAATTAATGCTATTAACTCTAGATTGAATATATTCATTAGTATATTGATACATATTCATTTGTTGTAAAAGTGTATATTTCATTAGCAATAAAATAAAAGTTGATTAGTTTATTAATATATATTTATTTTGTTTTAAACTTTATGTTCATTAACAATAAAGTAAAAATTTATTAATCTATTAAAATAGATTCATTTGTTATAAAACTGTAAATTTATTAGGAATAAAGTAAAAATTCGATATTCTATTAATATAGGTTCATTTATTGTAAAATTATGGGTTCATTGTCAGTAAAGTATAAGTTATAAACGGCATGTTCATTTGTTATAAAATATATGTTCATTAGAAATAAAGTAAATGTTTATTAGTTTATTAATATATGTTCATTTCTAGTAAACTATATGTTCATTATTAGTAAACTATAGGTTATAAACTGTAGATTTATTGGAAATAAAGTGAATATTCATTAATTTATTAATACAAATTTATTTATTGTAAACTGTAAATTATAAATTGTAAGTTCATTTGTTATAAACTATAAGTTCATTAACAATAAAGTAAAAATTTATTATTTTGTGTATTTAAGTTAATGGAATTTTTTTATATGTTTTAATTTATAGGTATGAATCAATTGAATTTTCTTCGAATAAACTCAAAATACCATTAAAAAATCAAGACAAAATGACGCCAGAAAACAATAAATTGAGACAAAATCGCACTAAAAAAATGACAAATAATAGAGAATAATAAATAAGAGAATGGAGGAACTTGCTCCTCCTAGAACCAAAAAAAAAAAAAAAAAGAGATAATATATAATAATAGATAAGATTATGGAGAATGATGAACATAAAATACAAAAAAAAATTGTGCCAAAATATGAAGATATAATTTTGTTATTGAAAAAGAAAGAATAGCTTGTTGTTAACTGCTATTTACTTTCAAAAATTAATATATGCATGTGAATGAATTCTAGTCCATGTTGCAATATGGGCTGTGGTCTATAATGTAATTTGTTAGTATAAATTGTTATATTATGGATTTCTGTCCATATAGTTATATGGACTAGGGTCTATTACATGTGTGATAATTTTTATTTAGCAATAAAAATATAGTGGTAAATTTGTAAAAAATAATTAGTTTACGCAGTTATAAAAATACAATGACAATTTTGTAATATTTATAGACTTTTTTTTTTTGAGTGTCTCAACATATTCAAATTCATTTGTTACGGTTCATCAAGTGTTAATTACATGTTCATTGAGTCTTAACTACAAATTTATTAAATTTGAGTGATATGTTCATTACTTTTTATTTAAAACTCATGTTAAGTTGAGATTTATTGAATGTTAACTATAAGTTCATTGATTATTAACTATAAATTCATTAAATTTGAATTGCACGTTCATTACTTTTCCCCTAATACTCATATCATATTAAAATACATTAGGTCCATTGATTCTTAGATATAGATTTATTGATAGTTAGTACAAGTTCATTATTTATGCAACAGGTTCATTAAATTTTCAATGGCAAGTTTATTAACCCTTATTGATACCATACATAAAAATTATGATGAACATCCACTCTAAAACAAATAAATATGTATATTTCAGTAAATGAATTTATATGCACAAAATATTAAACCTCTAATTTACAACTAAACAAACACAAAAAATTAAACAAATTTACTAAACTTTAGATAAACTTCTACTTAACATAAGTTTTAAATAAAAAGTAACAAATTTACTACTCAATTTTAATGAATATGCAGTAGTTAACAAACGAATTTGCATGAAACACTCAAACTATCACTACAAAATTATAATCGCATATTACACATACAAAGGACTCCTAGTCTACCACGCAGGTTGATAAGAGTCGGTCTATTTGCAGTTGTTAGAGGACATTACATCAATTTTTTCCTTTTAAATTATTTTATAAAAAATACTCTTTCAATCCATTTCTTTATGTGCAGTTTGACTTATTGAATTGGAAAAGTCAGAAGCTCTGAAAGTCTTGTTTTGAAGCTTTATATTGTACCCTTCGATCTCTTCAGTTAGAAAGGTATGGCTTTAAATTGTGCTGATGTTTTGTGCATTTGCGTTTTAATTGTTTTAGGGTTGAGAATTACTAAAAGCATGCTTACAGGTCGTGGGTTCGGTTCAATATGTTTGATGGTTTGTATCTCGTTTATTTGTTTTGGCGTATCATATTAGGATTGTTATAGGAAGGTGTTGATGCTGGTTGCGTATGGTTTCTGTGGGTTCAAAAGCTTTAACATCAAGAAAGCTTAGAAGTTGTAATTTGGTGGAGGATGATATAATGGGTGAGAAGATTAAATTGGATAAACAAGGAAGAAGGAAAAAGGGCTTGGGCAGGAAGGTCAAACAAAAACGTTCTGGTTTTGATGGAGATAATTTTAACAGAAGTGTGTCTGGTGCTGGAGGGCTAAGAAGCACGGATACGGATACGGCCACGGGGATACGGGACACGGGGACATGATAAATTCTAAAAAATTAGGATACGGATACGGCTAGGACACAGCATAATATAATAATAAAAAAAATTATCCTCACAAATATTATCTTTAAAAAGCAATTTAAATAAATAAAAAACAAATGTTCAAACATTGTTCTTGCAAATATTCAAAATAACCATAATGATTAAATATAAGTAATACTAAAACTAAAGACTAGCATT
>CATIWF010042085.1:0-17988 GCA_949630135.1 Balakata baccata
CAACCAATTCCTTGTATTTTGAACAGGCTCACACACAATCCAAACAAGAGTTTTTCTCACTAGGGTCACTCTTATAACATATATTCAAGTGTTTAAGGTTAACACTTAAACAACTAAGTGTTTTCTCAAGGCTCATACCGAACCCAAATCCCTTGTGTTTTAATAGCTCACACAACAACCAATTCCTTATGTTTTGAACAGGCTCACACACAACTCAAACAAGAGTTTTTTTTCACTAAGGTCACTCTTACAACCTATACTCGAGTGTTTAAGGTTAATACTTAAACCTTAATTACAAAAGAGATGAGAAATAAAATTGCAAGAGTTTTGACACACTTAAAATTAAGCTCTTATGTTTTAAGGCCTTTTGGAGATCTATTTATAATGTTTACCTTTCAATTAGCCGTTATATATAGTGCTAAAACTATGTCTAACGTTCTAAAGATGAATGATTAAAAATTGTCTGACAAAGGTAACCTTGGATTTGTCCTTTTCTTCAACGGCTCTTTAAAGGCTAGTCTTAGTATGATTTTTCCGGTTGAGACTCCTTATTTTCCGGTCAAAACCTCTTCAAGTATGCCATAGCCAGGGACCTAGGTTTGCTGGCTTTGAATGCTTCCTGGTCGGGACATTGGTCGGTTTAACTTGATCGTTTTGACTTTCAGATGATGTGGTACATTTTTTGTAGAGTCTACTCTTCAACGGTCATATCCATTTGAATGTCCTGATCGAACCATCACATTTTTCGGTCTAGAAATTGGCTTTCCCATTTAAGACTAGGCATGTCTCAGTCTGCTTTTGCTTCTGGAACTTTGAAAGATCAAAAGACAGTCTTTACCGATCAAAACATGGATTTTCCGATCTGTACTTTTGTCCCGGTCGGGAGATCATTGTCCTGATCGGAAGTTAAACGTCTCTAGAAAATACTTGACTTTTCAATGGATATTTCACAACCAAATGTGTTGAAACTTTGAATATTATCAAAACAACACTAAATAAAGATATTAGTAACATTTAATTTGATTGTCAAGATCAAAATAGAGATAAATCACCATAAGGTCAACATGATGTTTGAAAGGAAGTATCATATGATTCTTTGCCTTACACCCTAGCAAATCTAAAAGTTCTCACTTGCATATACCTGTCTAGAAATACATTTATTAGTTGATTTCTGGCAATTTTTATGGTAGGATGGATAATAGTTCAATCTTTTCTGAAACTGAATGTTTTTTTTATGGTACATGCAACATAGGAAGAACATTAATTTAGGTGTATGGATGGTAACAACTTTGTTCATTTTCTTGCAAAAAGGAAGGGGTTTTGATTGTCGGTCCTTATATTAAACATCCTGCTATTCGTATGGGAAAACTGAATGTGGATACCACTAATTTGCAAGTAGTTTGCAATAATGCTCCATTGGATATGCCTACCTTGCTAAGAATGGGAGTTGTACGCAATGTGAATGATCAATTTCAAGTTACGGGATTACAGTTGCAAGCCTAATAACGGTCAAAAGGATGAAGACATGCCTAAAGTTGGTCCATCTACTTCAACTTCCCCTACTATATATACACCTACATCAGCCCTTCTTACTAAGTTGGTTGCATCTGTACTGTATTATAGAGCCAAATGGATAGAATAAAGCATAATCTAGGTGCCTATTTTTAGGCAAAGTGCTCAATTTTGCAAAATCACGACTTAACCTCTGTATTCTCATTGGTCATCACCACTGCATCAACTGTGCTCAATTTTTGTTGATTGAGATTAAAAAAATTGAAAAAAAAAAAAAGCTAAAACCTTTCATCTTTCTTGTTTGGCTTGTGAAAAAGTGAGAGAAAGTTGTGTTTGGTGAGATTAATTTATGTGATTCTTTTTTTTAGTTCATTATTGATTTATGTAATTTATTTGTTGTTTGGTTGGTGAGAAAGTTTGTATTTAGTTGGTAAGTGGGAGAAAATAAGAGAGATTTTTTTTGTGGGATCCATTTTTGCACAAGTGGAATTTAGGTGGAAATTTTTTTGTTAACATGGAAAGTCCAAACTTAAATGGAAGTAGTTTTGTGTTATAAAATTGTAGTTTAAAAAACTTTTTGTTACAAATAATAGTTTAGGTACTAAGTAGTTACTAGCTAGATAGTTAAAGTACTTTCAGTGTAATTCACCCCAAGATTTACCATGCATCAATCTGTAAAAAGACACACCTATAGGAGTTTTGTAGGATATTCAGTAAGCCCAAAAAGCATTGTCTAGATGTAAACTCCAATCTTTGCTAGTTGGGATTTACTATCTTTTCGAAAATGCAAATTCATAGTCTCTAATTGTCTATTAGCACTCACAATCAAAAGTAACAAAGTATATAATGAAGGAAAACAAATACAGGGATTAATATGAATAATTGTGATGTGGAGAAATCAAGAAAGAAAGTTTGAGGCTCAAATAAGTTGACTAAGGGATAAACAAAAGACTAGGGTATTTTAAGAAAGCTAAAATGGATTTAATCCTCATGCCTCTATCACCTAAGTGCCTTGATAATATGTACGCAGTCTCAATCAACATTTAAATATAAATTCTAGAGTAATTTTGTAATGCTTGAATTTACACATGAAAGAAAAATTTCAGAACTTAAAAATGATCAATACTCTTAAATGACTCAAAAGTTCACGAAACGCAAATGAATCCAACACACTCATCTACTAATTCAATTATCTAGGAAGATGAGAACTATGAATGATATACAAGAGTCAGCCATTTGACACTAATATCACTTCTCATGATCTCGATTTCGTTCCATAATATGCATTAATCAAAACTGATCAAGATGACAATCATTAAATAAAAAATTTGTCAAGTGTTTAAGAGAAATCTGGAAAATGCTGAAAAAAACAAATTTTCGTTTTAAAAAAATTAAAACTGATCTTTTGTGCATTCGGAAATTATTAGAAAAATAATAGGATAAAAGCTAATTACTTTTATTAAGCAATTCTAAACACTCTTAAAATTTAATCAATTACAGCATCATGAACAAGAAAAACAGCCAATGCAAACCAACTGGTAACATTTAGTGAAATAAAGGAGGATGAGCCAACGAGAAAAAAAAATTAATTAAAAAAAGATGGTGATGATTTGAAGGCTGAAGTACGTACATGAAAGTGCAAATTCAGTAGGTTTATCCTTACACATTGGAAAATACATTTGGTTAATTGCTCAAATTATAAGTTCTGAACGATGAATTAGCAAAATAATCTGAAGGTTAAGATCTCACTATCTGAACGTTAAGATCTCAAATTAGCAAAAAGCATACAAAATTCTCCACCCTTGATTCAACAATTAATTTAGATTAACAGATATATCATCAATTTAGAACATCATCAGACTAAGAAAAGACAAATAATTACAGTGTAGAAAGAATTAGAAAATTTTGATTGCTTTCCCAGCAAATATAATAACATTCATCCTGCGAAATCAACAAGGTAAGGTTATATAGATTAAAAGAGAAAGCATACTTCTAAAGTCAGAAAAAAACCTGATCTGCAATTTAGAACTGATCACAAAAGACCGGTATGTTATAACTTGCCATTCTGTTGAAAGGGCACCTGATGTGCACTGAAAGGGCAGCAGAGGTTGGCATATTATAATTTTCCATTATGTTGACAGGGCACAGTATTTTTGGTGGTCGTGTGAATCAGCCAGATACAGTCAAAGTGCAGATGCTAATCATCAGATAGGAACTTGAGGGCTTGTGACTTCTTGAAAAACTTGCCACCTTTCCTTCCCATGCCAGTCCCCTCAAGACTTGATGCAATAAGGGATTTGGCAACTGGCTTCCATTTCAACTCTTTCAGAACAGAGAACAAAGTCGAAAGTGCAGGAGAGACTTCATAATCCTTTATATGCTTACAGGACTCAACTCTAAGTTGTTGAAGCTCATTACAGGTAAGAAGTACGGCTTCTAGGCCTTGTGTTGTTAGCAAGGAGCATCCTTCTAGAGATAGTAACTTAACCCTCCTGCAAAACCATTAGAATTTACAACCAATTATTATGCAAGTATCAACTATTTAAGCCATATATATTATAATTCCCCTGACATTTATAAATTTATTCCCGTCAACTGAATAAAACTGTCTCAATTATAGTGCTTTTCTAATGTAACATATTTAATAATACCTCAGAATTTTTCAAACGCAGTTGCCATCATTTACCAAAAAAGATTTGCCAAAATTTAAATTGCGCATCAACTGAACAATGTTCTCTAAAGAATAATAGGCCTTTCTTTCTTGTCTAGCTGAACAAGCATGTCACAATTTCTTCTTTAGTCAATTCCAACGAACTAATATCCATTATGTATTTCCCAAGTCAAGTTGAACCAACCAATTAGCATAATAACAGACTAATACATCTAAATCGTGTAACAAGACAGTTGTAACAGTAAATTTATCCTGTGGATGGCGCCTATGGCACCAACAACCAATGTCAATTAATCTAAAACCTGATCATCAGGCAAAAGGTTAAATGAATGCATATTCCAGTCGTACACTTATATTCGAATTATTTGCCATAATTTCAACCAATGTCCACATTATCAATCATACAAAGTATGGTGAATAACTACATCAAAAGTGCTTTTAATAACAGTCATATAACAGAGTTCATCTGCAGTAACCTAATAGCTTAGAGACATTAACGAACAACAAAGTGATCAAAGAGAGGGCAATAGATCTTGACCTGCAAACACTTGCTAAGCTAAAAATATCATTGTCCAATCCCCAGCAGTCCTGAACAACAATTTCCCTAACAGCTTCACACACCTTAAACATAGCTCTGGTCCCTTTTTTTTCCCTCAACTGACACTTCTGTAAATGCAACCTCTCAAGAGCTGGGCAGGAACCCAGATATTCGTTCGGCCCTGGAATAAGATCAATTTTCTTGCATGACAAAAACCTCAAAGTTTTCAAATTCTCGCAATATGAAAGTGCGGAAAGCCACCCATCCTCCATCCTGTGATCACAAAATGTCAATTCCTCGAGCATTTGACAACACTGGCCAATTGCCTTTATCCCATCAAAGCTACCCTCACATCCAATAAGCTCAAGCTTTACTAATCTTTTGCACCCTTGAGCCAAAATGGTTAACCCAATATCCGAAACCAAAGAGCTATAAAGGCCATGCACATTTCCAACAAGTTTCAAGATTTGCATGTTCTCGCACGCTGCAATCCCACGCAAGACATTATCATTGCACTTGTGCAATTCTAGTTCTTGCAAAGTTGGACATTCCTCAGCTACACCCAACAATCCTAACTCACTAGCACCAATCACTACAAGCCTGCGCAAATTAGGACAAGCACTAGCTAATGCTTTAAGCCCTCTATCAACAATCTCAACAGGCAACAAGTGCTCCTCACAAATACGCCAATTTGGAACAAACCCTGAAATCTCAGAATTGATATGCATAGACAGAATCCTGTGGCTTAACCAAACATTAGAATTATGAGGAGTAATAATAAAACAGTTGATCAAATCCACATGGGTCAGATTTGGGAATCTTGCAATTAACCGACCTGATTCAATAAATTCCCAATCCAACACCTTCAAGGACCGTACAAGGCGACCTTGGAGATTAAGCCACCGCTTGCAAACCAGGAAGTTGGCGTTCCTCTGCGAATCGGGTAATCTGGAGAGGATTTTGAGGAGAAGCTCGTCGCTTAAGATAATTGTACGGTCGATTTTGGAGAGATTAGGGATTAGGTTAGGAGATTTGGTTTTGGAGTGTTTATTATGAGTAGAGCTTGAGAGAGACTGAAGTTGCATAGCAAATACTACATGTTTTAAGGGTTTGGTATTCTTGAGCCAATGGTCAGACCAGGTCGGAGACCTCTTCTTCACCGGTGGGTTAGGCTCTGTGGTTGGTTTCTCTAGTGAAAAGGACATGGTGACGACAAGCTGAAGATGGAGATACTGCTGTTTTCTAGTTTAGCTCCGCTTACTGTGATGATGGCAGATACTCATATTTCTCCTTCTACAGATTTTTCTCGGCTAAGCTTCATTCTTTGCTCTCTCTCTCTCTCTCACACACACACAGCTGACTGCTAAGAGGCATTACAATTCAGTTTGAAGTTTCTACATCTGATTTTGGTTCTTGTGTTCCCTTTGTTAAAGATTTCCTCCTCCTAAACCAGAGTATATTTCTCCTTAGTTTTCTCTGCGCTTTCTAATGGACTCTATATCACTCTTTAGATTTTCTGGTTATAGGATCTGAACAGGGTGTGACCAGTGACTGGCCTGGTCTGAAATTTGAACAAATATTATAATAATGGGGGATATAATTTTCAGGCGCTTTTGTTTTTATCTGAAAATTTGAAATTGAGGTTGTTATACTTGCTACGCTTGTTCTTCTTGCTTGTGGATGGTATGTATCCCAAGCAGGTAAACACTAATACCGATTTTTATTATTTTATTATAAATTAATATAAAATATTTTATTTATTAAAAATTGTTATCAAAATTTTTTATTTTAGTATAAATTTGGTACTAAATATTTCAATAATATTACAATTTTAGTACCAAAATCAAATTCCAATATAAAAAATTGACGTGACACAACTATATACTGATGTATCACTTTATTTAATTAAAATTTTGATTTGTTATCAAATTATAATATTTTTGAAAATTTTGGTACAAATTTGTAATAATTAAAATATTTTATATCAAATTGTAATAAAGTGAAAAAATTTAGTATCGTTTGTACAATTATTTTTTGTTTCTCCCTTCATTTTAAGGCAGAGTAATTTTAATTGAAAAATTTTTAATAATTTATAAATTTATTTTAAATTTATTATTTAGTTATTTAAAAAAAATGTCAGAATTTATAAAATTTGGAAAATTTCTTACCTACTAAAATTATTTATTTTTAAAAGATTTAATTTTTCATCTCCTATAAAAAATTCAAAATCCATCATTTAATGAAAAATTCTTGTTAAATTTTTTTATTTTAAAATTATCCTTTATAAATTAATAATATTTTAAAATTATTCTTATTCTAAAAAAATAAATTTTTTTAATTTTAAATAATTACTTTATTATTATTAAATTATTAATAAAAATATTTTTTTTATTTATCCATAGAGGCAAATTGGATTTTATTTTTTGTTTGATATTATTTTATATTTTATTTTATTTTTCTATTATTTTCAAACTTTAAAGGTAATTAATTTTATTTTTAAAATTTTTAAGCATGTAATGGATTTTATTGTTTATGCTTAATTAATAATAAATTTTCAATATCTAATAAAGGATAAATTGGAAATTGATTGTTGAATCCATAAATTATCCTCATTGAACCAAATATGAGTGTAAGAGAAATTATTTTATCAATTTATAAAATTTATAGTCGAATTAAAGAATAGAACTTTTAGAATTCATGAATTTCTTGTGAATTTTAAATTCATAAATTTTATAAAATTTATGTATTTTAAAATATATCAATTCAATTTATGCATAAACTAATTGTCTCTTTTTTTTAAAAAAAAATTCAATTAATTATCACTTTTATATATCCAATGCAATATTAATTTTTTCTTTACTATTATAGTTTTTATATTAACCTTTATGTATTAATTAATTTTACAAAATTTTATACTATCTTTCTTCAATTTTGAATATATATATAAAGTAATTTAGTCACATTTAGCATTTTTTTCTTTATAAATAAAGCTATTAAATATTTTTTTAATGTATGTGTAATAATATAAAGAGACAACTAATTTAAAATGGATGAAGTAATTGTTATACTCCATAATTATTGACTCACTATGGAAAAAACAAAAACTTTGCTGTTTGCCATTGAATGTTGAAAAAGTGGTTTTCCAAAAAAATTCATTTTAATTTTTTAGCATTTTGAAATTACTTTTTTAAAGAAATAGATAAATATATTTTTTAAACTATTTGAGAAAAGTAGTTTAAAAAATAATTTAATTAATTAAATAATATAAATGTTAAATTTATTTTTTTAAACAAAATGTTAAATTTAATTTTTTTTTTATATTCAACTGCAATCCCAAATATTACCAAAATATTAAACAAAATTTATTTTTTTTAAAAAAAAGGGTATTATTTGATTTCTCTGGATTTAGGAATTTCTGGATAGAATAAAAATACAATCTTATTATTTTTATTTTTTAAGCAATAACAGGAAAGAAACAACTAATAATTAAGCATAGAAAAAATTATTATCGATGAAATTCGAATTATTTCCATGAACTCTTAAATTTTTTTCGATCAACTAAAATTATTTATGAACTGCTGATTGAAATATTTTATTAGAAGCTATTATAATAATTTTTTGGATACTAAACAGCTATCAACCTCTTCAAAAAATTAGAATTCAAATACCCTCTTAATTTTAATTTGTTTAGATTTTTTCTTAAGAAAATGGTATTTGTTTGGATTCATCTGGATTTAGGAATTTCTAGATTAAGTAAGAATGCAAGCTTTTTTTAAAAAAAAAGTTTTTAAGTAATAACAGGAAAGAAACAACTAATAATTAAGCATAGGAAAAACTATTATTGATGAAATTCGAATTTTCTCCACAAGTTCTTTGATATTCAAAAATAAAAAACCGGAGGATTAAGACTGACGAACAGAAACAACTAGTAGTGTAAAACGAAAAAAACCTCTGAAAAATTATATAAATTATTGCTGAGTGCACGTTTATAAATAAGGAAACATAAATGAATATAAAACTGAATATTCTATTTTTGGCAGGTTGATTGTATTGTGCAATCTTCATGAATTATATTCTTTTCTTTTTGTAAATTGTCAATGTCAACAGACTTGTTCCAGCGTGAAGTCTCGCATTTTCAATGCTTGGGAACCGATTATAAAAATTTAGTATAGTTTCATTGTACAAATACATTGAATTTTCTCTTGGATGAATTTGATACAAATCAAATGTATAGAAAAACTTTTAGAGAATTGAGAAAGGAGAAAGAAAATACGTTATGCGATTTTCTGTAACTGCTGTAGAAGAAAGTTATTTCCAAAATAACATTTTTATTATTCTTAATTAATTTTTAGTCTAGAGCTGGATCAAGTCACATAAGTAGCTTAGATCCATAAACTAACACTTTTGAAACAAATTCTTTGTACAATGAAAGAATCTTGATTCGAAAAAAATAATTGAAATTTTGATAATGATATTTTTTAAATATATATAGTTTTTGGATTAAAGGTATGAGTTCAACCTTTTTTAATTATTTTTCCACAAAAAGAATTGGTAGGTGAAATTATGTGATATACAGTATTTAATATTTGGCCAGAAAGGAAAAAAATGTCCAACCATAGTAGCCGTTATAGATAGCCGTTTGATGATTTTAAACTTCGTTTGGTGGGGTGGTGGGGACGACAGCCATAAGCACATTGCCAACTTACATCTTTTCAGATTTTTCTTAGCTAAACTCGTTAGTAAATTTGTAGATAAATTCAATTATATATTAATATATATGTAAATCATGAATTGTTTCATAATATAAATAAATATATATTATTATATAATTGAATTAGTTTAGAAATAATGTGATAAACTGTATATATCTAAAAATTTCTCAAAATAGAAAAATCGATGAAAGAATACATGACAACCTTATTAGACCCTAATTTCATGCTTTTTTTTGTTCTAGCACTGTAAAAGACAAATTAATACTAGTTCAATCATTTCTAAAAGCTAATTCCACACCCAAAAGGCCAAAACAACTCATGATCAAGAGATCTAAGGTTGTACTAAGGCTCAACAATAGAGTGGAGCGGAGAATATGATTCTCATCTCTATTGTAATGGAAAATTTATGTGACGCTCTACCTATATAATAGAACTATGTCTATTATTTCATCCAATAATAGAAACAATCTCATTATATAAATAGAATGTCACTATATTTGCTTATCTTGTCCTATTACTGATTATTCATATTCAAGCTTAGTATATTTTTTTTCTTATTCGTATTCAAGCTTACTATATTTTTTTTCTACAACATATATAGTTTTGGGCTTAGGCTCCATATATGTATATAATACATATATTTAATATTGTGTTATATACAAGTTGTTTCTACAGTACTCATATGCATGGATGTACAAAATACAAAATATGATAAGCTAGACCCCACAAACCGGGTCTCAAATTACTTCTCTTGATATGGGCTCTAGCAGACTTCTCTTCCTTCAACTTTGTTATCTACAAGTTCATTGACTTGCATGAGAAAAACTCACACTCAGCTATCTCTAGCTTAGTGGTACATATAAGTATTAAGATTTTCTCATGCAAATATATAAACAAAGCATAACATATATCATGTCATGTCATTACGTATCATGGCATTATGAACATTATATCATATTTATGAATACTTTAGAAATATTGTATCACATGTATACAATGTCGTTGTTCATTTTATATTATATGTCTTAACCTCTTTACCATTATTCGTGCCATCAACCTCTTACCATCAATTATACATGTCATGTTTATTTTCTTTTCAATAAGCAACTTTGATAAATATAGCATAAACCTCATTTTCCGGACTGGCCGGATACGGGGTGTAAAGTAGGAGCAACCAGTCTAGAGCTAGTCATTCTACTCATTCTCTATATAAGGTAATAAAGTAGGTGCTCCCAATCCAGGGTTAGACATCCTACATACCTACGGATCCTATATACTTGTTCGAGTTCCTCAAGTCAGAAGACTGAGTATAATAATGGATATGAGTGTCGGGAATAGAAGTACCCAGTCTAGGGCTAGCAACTATGTTCCCCTCTCATATCTCGTAGTGATACGTATCATTTATTTCCTTTATGGTGCACCATCTATCCTAAAGTAGTCATCGGGTGGAGAAATGAGCATTTATACAAAGTAACCTTTTGTTTAAATCTCACTCTTCTTGTTTCCATCATATTATTTATACTTTATGCATGTTCATATATCACATTTATACTTATTAATATGTTTTCATATATTTTTACATCATACTAAGACATTTGTGCATATTTGGCATGTTTCGGATCCACCAAAACATCATTAAAACATAGGTCACTATTGCAGTGAATAATGTTGTCATGACAATGACAAATTGAGCTGGTCGTGAAGGTTACTGCTTCTATTTTCCATCAGCTATAAACAGTGTCGTCATGGTCATGACAAATTCAGCATAGTTGTGATATCGATTGTGAAAAGTTCTAACTTGTGTCTGTGGTCAAATTTTGTCGAAATTCCATTTCTAAATACTTCCTAAAATGCATAGACTTCATTAATGGTTATTAGACACCAAAATAAATAAGTTATCACAACTCAAATAAACCCCCAAAATGGGTCAAAACCAAGTTCACAACACACATTTTATACATGCATCTTACCCTATATAACACATTTGCTATTTTCATACTTATAACCATATTTATACATAGTCAAATACTCTAATTAACCTTTCTAACATTTGATCATGCCATGTTATGCTTTCATTTTATACAATATTCTATTTCTTCAAAAATAAGCATGTTCAATAACATATAAGCACATATTTCATTTTATACAAGCAATTATCATATCTAAAGGGCAAATAACAATACGTATATGTGCAAACCTCTATTAGGAGCTTGACAAAAACTCAACTAAGGAGCTATCAACTCTACTTGTCGATCTCCTCCCTCTTGTCTTTGTCTCCCTATCACAACAATACCACATATGAAATATTATGTCTATAGTAGTATGACAAAAATATAAAACTAACCCATACTCCCCCAAACTATGGTTATAATGCATGATTTCTACTCCATATTATGGTACCTCACTTCCAATAACTTCAAAAATCACAAACACATACAAAATCCAACCACCCTTCATCTTCCTCTAAGGGTTTCCATACCAACCAATACAATCTTTCCATATAACTTTATAATCACAACAAAAAGATAATTTTCTTAGATTTCCTTTCCTCTTGAAAATAGAAACAACCCTTTATCATGTAAGGAACTCGTGGGCTCTCTTGCACTAACTTTCTCTCTCCTCTAAAATCTCACCAAAGATGATTATTTCTTCAAATCTTGATTTAATCTTGCTTTCTTTGTTGTTTTGATGTTAAATCACTCAAAAACCATGAAGAATCACTCCTTTGATGTTCTTAGGTGTGTGTGAAAGGGGTTTGGGGTTTGAGGATGAAAAATGGTGATAAGATTGTGGAAAAAGCTTTATATAGTCACCTTTCATGGTCATGATGGTTCCCTTTCACGACTATGCAAAGTTATTATAGCAATCGACTTCAAACAATAATGTTTATCCATCTCTTTTGATTGTCATGGCCGCGACACCCCCTTGTCACGGTCATGACACTTTAATTTTTCATAATTATTGATTTATTTCATCCATTTCTTGAAACTGAAACCAAAACTGACCAATATACCTCAATTATATATTCATTATAATATTAAATCTAACTCATAAATACCTCACATACTTTGTGCCCACTTTAACACATATGCCATTTTTTTATACTCTTAACCATATTTATACATATTCAAACACTCTAACTAACCTTTCTAATATTTAATCATGCCATTTCATGTCTCATAGTATATAATATCATATTACTTAACAATTAGACATGCTCAACAACATCATTGCGCATAATTCAACATTTACATGCATTTATCACATTTAAGGGGTAAATAACAATGAGTATATATACAAACCTCTATTAGGAGCTTGACAAAAATTCAACTAAGGAGCTATCTAGTCTCCTTGTCGATCTCCTCCCTCTTATCTTCCTATCACAAACCATACCACATATCAAATACTATGTCTATGGTAGTATGACAAAAACATAAAACTAACTCATATTCCACAAACTATGGTTATAATGCATGATTTCTACTCCATATCATGGTACCTCACTTCTAATAACTACAAAGATCACAAACACATACAAAATCCAACCACCCTTCATCTTCCTCTAAGGGTTTCCATAACAACCAACACAATCTTTCCATATAATTTCATAATCACAACAAAGAGATGATTTTCTTACCTCTTGAAAGCAGAAACAACCCTTGATCATGTAAGGAACTAGTGGGCTCTCTTGCACTAACTTTCTCTCTCCTCTAAAATCTCACCAAATATGATGATTTCTTCAAATCTTGCTTTAATCTTGTTTTCTTTGTTGATTTAGTGTTAAATCACTCAAAAACCATGAATAATCACTCTCTTGATGTTCTTAGGTGTGTGTGAAAGGGGTTTGGAATTTGAGGAAGGAAAAGATGATGAAAAATGGTGATAAGATCGTGAAAAAGCTTTATATAGTCATATTTCATAGTCATGAAGGTTCCCTTTCACAGCCATGCAAAGTTATTGTAGCAATTGACTTCAAACAGTTATGTTTATCCAAGAAATTTGACTTTCACAGCTGTGACACCCCCTTGTCATGGTCATAACACTTTATTTTTTCATAATTATTGATTTATTACGTCCCTTTCTTGAAATCGAAGCCAAAACCGACCAATATACCTCAATTATACATTCGTTCTAACATTAAATCTAACTCATATGTACTTGTATTTTATATCCTTACTTTTAATTACCGAATTACCCCTCATATGTGTCATGTATTCATGCAAAATGACTAGACCCTAGTTTGTGGATATTACAATTTCTATTCTCGTCTCTATTATACTAACGGGATAAATTTGTCTTCGTCCCATACTTACAAGGATTCTCGTCCCCAGTGGCATAGCCATATGGTAAAGAAGGGGGGGCAATTGACCTCCTTAATTTTTTTTTATTTTATATATATATATATATATATATATATATATATATACTATGTGTGTGTGTGTGTGTGTGTGATAAATAATTATTTTGACCACCTTATTTTTAAGTTGTCTAGTTATTTCTTAAAAAAAAAATAACTAACCAATAATTATTTACAAATTTTTATTATTTTTTAAATAATTAAAAATTGGTTATTGTTTACACCATTTTTTTTTTTGCCCGGAAAATTAAAGCTCAAGTCCAAGACGATAGTTAAAGCCTGAAATTCACATGAGAAGTTAAAAGTCCATGAGGAGCCGGTTACTTGATGAAAATGGTCAGAGAAGAAATTCCTAGAGAATAGGAGCGCTTGAGAGAGGTGGTAGACTGGGGAAAAGAATACAGGAATAACGGCTAGAGAATATTCTGCACTAAGGCAGTTAGAGAAAGTGGGACAATTATAAAAGAAGTGGAAATCATGTGTTCAACTATCACTTTGCCCTTGGTGCTATAAAAGGAGCAAGCTTCACAATGAATGAGGAAACAACTCAACAATCAATACAAACAATAAACACTAAACAATTACTCAAATTTAGTCAAGTTTCCAATAGATTTGTTTTAGCATCAGCCTTGTTGGCATTAGCTTCAGTTGTTCTTACTTTTATTCAACTTTACTATAGCCTATTAGTTCATGTTCATCAGTGAAATTTACTTTCTTTAACATTTGAAGCAAATGCATGAACAAACAAAGAACTAGACCAGAGCCATTATTGAGGAATTAACTCAACAGTCCACCTCCCAGGAGAAATTAGCAAGTGGAATCATGAGAGAACCTAAGCAACAGGTGGTTACACCTAAGCAAGACCTTGTCTCAGTACCTACTAGGTAGCCATCTGATAAGCTCAGGGGGCAGTTTTTTGGGATCAACATTTGTGAGGCAGGTAACTTCCACCACTCACAAGTTCAAACTAAGGCAAGAAACACTCCTCACCTCAGAGAGGAAAGGACTTCAGGCCCTAGGGCCAAAGACTGCACCAGTATTAGAACTACTGCCCAAAGGTTTTTTTCCCACACCCACTATGGCAATCAACCTAGAGTCTATAGAGAACTACTACTTGAGGCTCGAGGGGTAGCTCACATGTGCCTTATGGATCAGGAAAAATTCATCAGCTTTCCTCCAAAGTACCAAGCACTATCCAAGGAGGAGCTAAGGGATAAGACCTACTGTAAGTATCACGACTCATGGAACCAGAACTCTAACTCTTGTTGGAGTTTTAGAAATGTGATACAGGACTGAATCAATAAAGGGACACTGAAGTTTCCTAGGAAGGAAGCCATGGTGATTGAGGAGGACCCATTTCCCCCTGTGCCTTTAGTGAATGCAACAGCTTTTGATCTTAGATCTTTTTTGGATTATAAGAAAAGAAGATACCTACTCTCAAGATTAGAAAGATTTGGGTTCCTAAAGAAATTCTAATAAAGGAAAACCCAAGGCTTAAGGTGCATAAGAGAATAGATCAAGCTTTCAAATGGTCGTTTCTTAAAGAAAAACTACTAAAGAGCAAGCACTCACTAGCATATCATAGTGGAGTTAGGGCCATTCAAAACCCAAGTTCTAGAAGGCAGCAAGTGCCTAAAGAGTACCAATGCTCCAAGAGACATTCAACTCTAAAAGTAGTTGAGAAAAGGCTAGTCTTTGAAAGAAATGAGCTAAAGAGTAAATATTCTCCAAGGCATATAAAAAGGGAGTAGGCCTACCTAAGGCTGATTTTTGGAAAAAAAAAATGCTTTGATGAGTAATTACTCACCAGAAAGAAATAGAGTTATCCCACTTCAAAACTCCAAAAGGCAAGAAATACCTAAAAAACCCCAAAGCTCTAGGAAATATTCAACCCCTAAAGAAAGATTGCTCACTAGGAGAAGATTTGTGGCACCATCTCTAATACTAGCTGGTCAACAATGGCACAAAGTCCAGCATAAAATTCCCCTATAAACTATCAAGGACTCAGAAGATAAGGTTATAGAGGCAGAGAGCAACTGAGAAAAGGCAAGAGGAAACATAAAATAGGCCAACTCAAATAGCCTTCGTAGTTGCTTTATAGGGACAGAAGAGAAAGGTACTAACCTAGGCCTAAAGGCCACTATATCAACAAACAAAATATTCATCTTATTTTTTACCTATGAAAAAGTAGGTCTTAAGGCCACTCTTTTTTTTTTTTTATTCCAATTCATATATATCCTATAAAGATTTAGCATACAACATATCAAAAGGTAGGCCTAATGCCACCTTGATTACTAATGCAAATGTATGGTTGTGGTTCCTTTTGTGAATATGTTCAGTGATCTTATCAATTATCAGCAAGACATTAGTACGAAGTTGGCTTAGTGCCACATGATCATCAATGCAAAATGTATGGCTGTAGTTCCTTGTGTGCAAGTGTTCTGTGTTCTCAATCAGTTAAACCATCACAAGGCATATCACATCAAGTCTACTCCTTCAGCCACAGCCTTAAGGAAAATAAGGCTTATCATCAGCATCAACCAGAAGAGAGGAATTTGAGATATTACCTTGAGGAGAAAGATGCCATTTATGTCTTTAAGAAAAGGTCCCTGCAAAAAATTCCAACAGTTGATGTGCTCACCAATAGCTAATGCCCTCACTAGTAGTTGATGCTTGGTTGTTCTTCACTTCACTTCAACAGCTTTGCAACATTGTCTACATTAAATATTCATCAGCTGCAAATGAAAACTCAGGTTTTTGATTTAGCTCTCTAATGCCATTTTTAAATATTTACTAGTGATAAGTAAAGTCCAGTAAATTTTAAACAATCCCTAGGTCAAAATCTCACTGGGATTCATGCCAAGATATTTCCTTTCATCACCCATTACCTAAGAAAGCTATAATCCGCAAGTTTAAAACCATGGCACATTCATTTCAACCTAGAGACTAAACAAGCATTAGGGGAAGTTTATTAAGGTAGCTATATTCTCTTGGCTAAAATCAACTCTTCAAGCCAAAAATATTACCCATTACCCGATAAAGCCAAAATTTATAGATTTCAAACTACGACATGCTCATTCCAACCCATAGATCTAGTAGACATCGGGCAAAAATTCATTTATATTTTATAAGAGAATTTCACCATACTTATCCCAGGCCGAAATAATTATTTTCAAGCCAAAATTTATCTCAAGCCAATTCAAAGGGATTTCTCTATTAAGGAAAATTCTAGTTCTATAACACAGCAAACTCAGAGCACAAGTGCAATGTCAAGAAGGCTAAAGAGTTGGAATTCACCTTTAAGTTTCCTTCTAGTATAGACTTGGGGAAAGAATTTTCCAACAGGAAGCTTAATCACCGAGGAAGGAAGTTGAGGATTATATACTACAAAGAATCACCAAGGAAATATCTAGAAAATTTGCAAAAATCATATTCATTCAATTTTTACAAGTCTAAACAAATCCTCAAAGCCAAAAATTGCAGTAATTGTAAGAGAATTGGAATACCTATTTGATGGTGGAAAGTGGGTTTGTCGTGACTTAGGTTTCCTTAGCTTGGGTGTTAGCGGTTCTTGGACAGCAAAAGGTAGTGCAAAAACCAATAAAGGTCGACGGTTAGGGCTCCTTATGATTGATGGCTTGTTGAACTTAGTAGTTGAAACGTTAATGACAAGTAGCGACAAGATGGTCTCCTTTGTGAATGGTGGTTTGAAGTTGTAGAAATTGAAACGCCAGGTTTCGTTTTCAGTTGGGTGTTATGGGTTTTGTTTAGTTTGGCCGAAAATGGTAGGATGAATGTTTGGGTTTTGTGGGTTTATGGAAGATGGAGAAACTGGAGAAGAAGAAGAGAGTCGGTGGCCGATTTCTTGGATTTTCTTAGTTAAAAGGGTTAAAAATAATGGATCGAAGTGATGGGTTATATTGAAGAAGAAGGAGAAGGTTGAAAAATAAGAGAAGAAATTGGGTTTTAAGGGAATTTTGAATTTGAAATAAATTGAGACTTTTCTTGAAGAGGTTAATTTTTGACTTCTCTAATAGTTTAACTAAGCTCTGTCCTGCAAAATCTAGAAAGGAGATCCTATCTATTCTATTTCTTGTGAATTAATATTCACAAGAATACATATTCCATTTCCATAAACTATATATGGTCCAAGTGTTACATAAATTAGTTATCTTTCTTCCCTAATCTAACTTTAAGG